>JANHFO010000775.1:128764-142444 GCA_032468095.1 Pareas carinatus
CCTTCAGGTGCCCTTTGGATCGATCTCTGGACTCCCATGGGATGCTCAGAGGCCCATAATTCAGCCCACGGGTGCCCAGAGATCGATCCACGGGGCAAGTTCTGGGTTCTCCTGTGGAGCAGGTGGAGCTAGGGGCTTTGGGCACATCGTTCAAATTTTGGACCCCCCTCGGCCTCCTAGCGCCCCCTGGCACCCCCCTGGCCTCCTACCGCCCTCCTAAGCCGTCCCATCCCCCAGGGAACCACTGCTCTAGACTGTCTGTTCACTTGAAAGGGAAATTAGAGTCAAGTATTTTAATGAATGGGACTGTGGAAGAAAAGGCTACTTGGAAAAATTGGTGGCACTTGTACTGCCTTCTTTCCCTCCCATTTGAGCCTTCTCCCCAGAATTATAAGGACAGACTTGCCAATAAAGCTCCAACCTTGAAACAGGTATAGGAGGATATGGGCAGTAAATTGAGATGTGCAATTGATATTTGCAGCTCTGCAGCCACCAGCAAATAGAATAAAGCAGCCAAAGGAAGGAAGGAAGCATTTTCCTTCCAAAGAAATAGATGATCCAGAGGAAAAGGAAATATAGTGGCACAACAAAGCAAAGAACAACATGGAAATGCTGGCCATTAATAGAAGGGAAAAAACAGAAGAAATCCCAAGGACAGGAATTAAGGCAGAAGGCAGAACAGGATTTGTAAGAAGAAAAGACTGTTGTAGTAATACCTCACTTAACAAATGTCTCACTTAGCAACATAAATTTTGGGCTCAGTTGTGGTTGGAAGTCAAGGACTACTTGTATAGTAATAGTAAAGAATGAATGTTGTAAAAATAATAGAATACTTACAGAGTAGGATATGGAAGAAATATTATAATAATAGTAATTGAATGCTACTATAATATAGAAATTATTATACTAATAGTAATTAGCATAGTAATATAAAACTAATAACAACTGGCATAGTAATATAAAACAATAGTAATAGAACACAATATAGGACAACAGAAAGAAATCTAATTGAGTACAATTGAAAAAAAGAAATTTTGACATTGATATTAGTGGTGAGATTGCCTTAAACTTAGTACACAGCGTGGGGAAATCCTCTCGCTGATACAGAAGGGAAATTTGGCCCTCACAGGCCTACCTGATAATCAGGTCTAAGTATGAAATGTCCTGCCTTATTTAAAGGAAAAAATTCTGAGTATTCACTGTCAAAGTCTGATCTTCACAATACAAGTATGGTTCAAAACAAAGAAGATTTCTGATGACTTTCAACACACAGTTGTTGATGCTCAACAGGCTGGAAAAAGTTACAAAACTATTTCCAAAGAGCCTGGGTTCTACCAGGCAATTGACAAGTTGATCCCTCCCCAGGTGAAGTGAAACAAATGAGATCACATCAAGAGCAAGACATGTAATAACCTAGGAGGTCCCAAAGAATCCCAAGATAATTTCTAGACAATTAAAAGACTCTTACATTAGTGAATATCAGTGTTCATGATACCACCATCAGTGGAACACTGAACAGTAATGATGTGCAAGGCAGGTTTGCAAGGAGAAAGCTACAGGTCTCCCAAAAGAACATTGCTACTCAGCCACACTTTGCGGAAGAAAACAAGCTATAGGAAGAATATTCTGTGAGTAGAAAAGACCAAAATAGAACTTTTGGACTTGAGTGAAAAGTGTTTGGCAAAAGCAAACACTGCGTTCCATCACAAGGATCTTTCCCATGTATAAAACAAGATGGTGGCAGAATCCTGGTTTGGGCCTGCTTCTCTGCTTCTGGACCACGACAGTTGTCATTGATAGAACTATGAATTCAGAATTGTGCCAGAAAACTCTACAGGAAAATAGCAAAAGTATCTCTCCATGAACTGGAAGCTTGAGATAAAGTAGGTCACGCAGTAAGACACCCAACCAAAACATAAGTCATATGATTTAAGAATGATTAAAGTAGAAGAAACATAATGTTTTGGAATGACCAAGTCAACGTCCTGAATTTAATCCTAAGGAAACATGCAAATGGACATGGTGTGCGTGGCTTGTGTGAGAAGACTACCAACATCCCTGAGTTGAAGCTTTAAGGAGGAATAGGTTAAAATTCCTCCAAGCCCATGAGCAGGATCAATCAACAGTTGTAAGAAAAGTTTAGTTGCAATTACTGCTGCCCCCTGGGGGCACATACTGAAAGCAACACAACTTGTTTGGCCAACACAAAAACGTAATACTTTTACCAACACAAAAATATTATTTGGTTCATTTTCCTTAATAAAGAAACAGGTTTCTGACTTATTTAATTGGGTTCTCTATCTAGTTTTAGGACATGTAGAAATCAGATCCCATTTTAAGTCATATTTATGGAGAAATACTGAAAATTTCATATTATAGTCTTCCACTGAGTTATGGTCCTTCTTTAGCCAAGCCATTCAAGCAAAACTCTTTTTTGGACAAAGCTTCTTTTTGACTTTCCAACAAATATGAAATTTTAACAATTCATTTTTAAGCTGCATTAAAATAGCCTGCTTGTAGTAATCCTTCAAATTCAGTACATGAACCAATTATTTGGATAGAAAATAGAAACTATCAAGTTTCAATATTTATATTATGTTATACTGTATAACATTCCTAATTTTCTTCCATTAAGAGTAGAAAAACTATTTGCCTTTTTGGGCTACTAAGAAAACAGGAGTTGTAATCCATCAGTATTTAGGTGATTATAGGGGTTTCCTAATACAGTAAACACGTGCAGGAACTAATGAAGAACAGGAAATCAATGCACTCAATGTAAGTGTGAGAAGAAGGTGTGCTATGATTTGTACAGTAAGGTGGTTGTGATCTACACAGTACAGATTTGGAAGTTTCTTTTCTCTAAGTTGTGCATTTACTTATTGAAATCTTCTCTGTATTTCAGAGCTAACAAAGGTGCTCTGTTAGAACGAAACATCTAATTCACTGCAGCTTGCTTGGTAAATTGGTAATATAAACAGAACTTGTTTATACTCCTACGTGTCAGAAAACTTTGCCTTTAGACAACTAACACCTGCTTCTGTATCTCCGCTTTTTACCCTAAAATACATCTTTTTCACAGAGTGAAAATGGGAATGTTTATTTCGGTTCCTTAATGAGTCACTCATTGAAACTGGCACAGACTGTCCTTAAAGACAAAAGCAATTTCAGAAACTACACACTAGTAAGGCAGACACAAAGGTTCTCTGGATTATAGCACAAAAGCACAATTTAACAGCAGAATAAAGCTTGAAGCTAGACAAGAGACCTGACATCAGCACGCGTGCTAATCATAGTACAATGGCCCTACTATGTTGCATGAAACTGCAAAGAGAGTCCATATAAATCACTCTTTGTTATCTGAAAATATCTGGGATTCTTGAAGTAAGTTCTATTTTTAACATTTTAATATTGGCTGCCTGATAGAAGCTGTATATTGCCTTACTGAGAAAAACATCAGAGGAACATGCTACAGAATGAAGTGAAAAGCACAGCGTTGGTTTTCAGATCCAAAGTATATGGATATTTTTTCCATGTTGAGAGTCTTTGATTCCTTTTATCAGGTGAAACATCTCCAGGAATACATTTGAAAGGCTTGGTCTTTCTTATAGATATCATTATAATTAGCAAGTATCAATTTTCAATCCCCCACCCTCTGCCTGTTAAAACAGAATAATAGTACTGCTGAAACCCAACTAGAATTACGGTTTGTATTGAAGAAATTGCTCCATCAGTCCTGTCTGAAGTAAAAGAAAGAAAAGCTTAAGCACAATAAAGAACAAGCTAGAAAAGATGCAGTGTACAATCTTATGCATGGCTTCTTAGAAGTTGAGCTCCCTGAATCAGTTACAACAGGGGTTCGCAACCTGTGGGCCACAGCCCACTATCGTGGCATAGCTGCAACCGAAGGTGAGTGGTGGGCTATCGTACATGCAATACCCCCATCTGTCGCTGGGTTGCCGCATGCAGCCCCATTGCAGCGCGCCACTTGTGCACTGTAATGCACACAACTGCCACGTGCACACAACTGCCGCATGTGCATGCGCACAACTGGCACACAAACGTGTGCACAACTGGCATGCGTACGCGCAGTGCACACACCCGTTTCCTCCCCCACACCACACCGCCAATCCAAAAAGGGTTGGGAACCACTGAGTTACATTATGTTGTCAACAATATTATATAGCAGTGGTTCTCAGCCAATTCTTCACGGAGCATCTTTAAATACCCACGAGCCCAAACTCAAGATTTAAATCATAGCTTTCTTCAAGTCTTCGCGGACTTCCTGTGATGACACTGCAGTCTGCCAGGGGTGCACGGACCACAGGTTGAGAAACACCGTTAAGCAGAATTGGAATGTTAGAGCCCCAAACCATCACAAAGAAAGAGTTCAGCAAGACTTATTTTCAAAGTTACTTTAGCATTCTGATGCCTTATTTATATATATACTTTAATTAATCATCAGTAGATGCATTTTTCTATTTTTCCTTAATTAAAATTAAAAAAGCTTCCTATATTTTAAACCTTTGATCTATTACAATCCAACTTAACTTTTCAACTGATTCAATACTTGTCCTACCCAACAATGGAATCAAGCAGTTAATAAACATGTAGAACAAAATTGGGGATCACCCAAATGTTGGGAGAATATTTAATGAATGAATACGAAGGTCTCTATATCATAGCAGCTTTTGTGATACAGGAGACTTTTATCAGATTCAGTCTCCAATGGATGAATGGGAAAAGCAGACTACTTTCCTTTGCCATAAGCTTTTCATTCAAATAAATAAATAATTTCACACAAAATTTAGTGCACAAATAATTCATCACCCAATTAGCACTAAAGATTGCTATTTACTGGCTTGCCACACAGAAAAACTCTTCAAAGCATAATTGCTGAAGCTTCAGTTGTTCAGCTGTAATAATATATCTTAGCTCCTTTAACCAAGCTTTATAAATAAGCACAGAAATATATTAGGTGAATCTTTACTTATTGTTACGCTGCTACCCCTTTGCCAAAAATACATTCACACTTTTTAAGAATTGTTTTCCAGGAAGCACCATCTTTTCTTACAACAAAAAAATAAGGAAAAAACAGTCGCAGTGGAAGTTTCCACTCCACCAGCTATCATCCTGATTAGCTGTTTGAAATAAACACATGGCCAACATTTCCTGTTTTTAATCTATTGTCACCATTTGCCAGTTCTGCATTGGTCTGTTCTAAGTTTAGTGTGCTTATAAAAACAAAAACACCGAAACAATGTAAATATAACAGTGCCTTTTGTTTTGCAACTTATTATTTTTAAAATCTAAAAGAGGAAAGTTAGAAAAGCATATATTTGATTTTTTTAAAAAAAAAAAGCAGTTGAAGCTATAAAATGCTTGATAAGATTGTGTATGTCATTATTTAATAATTACTAATTTATTATCCTAACTTGAAATGTGCTATTTAGCTCTAGAGCATCTCTGTGTAAACACACACTTCAGACAAACGTCAGGATTTCTTGGGTGCAAATTCTGAGTGTTGGAGGTTCTAGGTATCTGTACAGTGTTAGATTTGATCATGGAATAAAGAATTGTTGCATTGGCCAGTTCAAACTAAAATAATAAAAATGGTACTGACTTCTGAATGTATTGCCCTGCAGGATTTGCTCATGCAAAATACAAAACACTTTGGATAGCTGCATAGGGGGAATCCCACTATAAGCATTCACAATCAAGAACAATCAAAGGGTCATACTCTCTTCCACTCTCATAAAACTGGAATGGCATGTGGGAAGAGACTGTCTGAGTGAGATTTAAAACTGCAATCCAAATAACCTTATCCATCTTGTCAACTTTAAAAAAAGGATAAATAATTTTAGCTTATAGCCTTGTTAAACTCCAACAGAGACCAGTTTTTTCTCATTTTTGAATTCATCATCCAACATTTATACATTTGCCATTTGTTATTTCTTCAGTTTCCTATGCCTGCAAATATATATTCAAGAATATTTTTCTGCTTCTTTCATATTAATTATCTCACTTTGGAAAGTGATACCTTTCAATAAATTCAAATTGTATTAACATCATGTTCTAACCCAAGCTTCAAAGAGTATGATATTAAAACAAACTAATGTTATTAAAATTATTTTATCTGATTTTGCTGAAACAATAATTCCTATAATATTTGTTTTTATTGATTCGTTTTTCCAAAAATACCAAAACTGCTCCACATATCAACAAACCCTAACTAATATGTATGTGTGCATACGTGCATGTATATCTATGGTCACGTTTTGATTGAAAAAGAAGAAACCATTATATAGTCGTTTCCCATTTCAAAATTGTGAAAAGCTGTCTTAAGTTTTTATGGGATTTACAAAGTACAAAAAGCAAAGTAGGCAACATCTTTCATCCCTTTCTTTTGATTTATTCATCATGGAAGAAGTGACCAAAAGCATGTAGAATGGTATTTGAGGAACATTAGTGGAATAACAGTTTGAAGTCATTAAATCAGTATGATCAGTTTTCATTGAATTTGATACTTAGACTTCATGCACTTTATAAATAATAATAGCAGTAATCAAGAAAGGCATGATGACTACCAAGAAATCCAAAAATTCATATACATGATTCAATAGTTTGTCCTTTCTTTTTTCCATATATTCCTTCAATAAAACTAAGTTTAAAAATAGCTATTTTAAAGTCACAAGCCCTTGATATATGCTCATGACCAAAACTGTAGGAAGCCTGATTATCTTTTGTTCAATCCTTTGAAACAGTTCTTTCTTTACAGAAATTCTCTTTGCAAAATGATTAGAATTGCCTCTTATCTATGTTTCAATGCCTTACACAAAGAATTATTTTTCAAAGAAATGTTAACAAGATTACAAAATCTACACTGAACACATATAAAATTCTGAATATTACTTTTGCTTCTGGAAATATCAGTAATGCTGGAAAGCGGAAGAATTATGCAAATATTTTCAAAAAATATTTTAAAGCCTCATCAACTCTTTAAAAAAAAGATTAAAATGAACAAATTAACATCTCTACCTCTTTTTATAACATATCAGATGAAAGATTGGAAGTATTTATATGAATAGTTTTGATAGTGTTAATAAAAAGTACCTCTTCTTTGTTTTCAGCATATCCCCGAATTCCAAACTTTTCAGTTGTTGCGTCTACCCCAAAAGCTCAGTGCTAGTCTTCCTGTCAGCTTTCCAGCTTGCTATACACCACCCTATTATAATAACCTTTGACCAGCAGGAAGCAGACACAATGGACTGAAAATAACAACAACTGTATGATTTCAGAATGCTTTAATGTATATAAAAGAAGTACTTATTTAAGTGGTGAGCAAACTATTTGAAACTTTAAACTTATATTCTCAAATAATAAGCAGAGACATAACTGAACCCTATCTTACTACATCTATGAACATTTTTCTCTTGAAAAGAAAATTCAATGTATAAAATAAAAAATAAACACATGAATAAATATTTTATATGAATCCTGCAAGGGAAGAATTTTTTTAAAAAAATACCCTAAATTCTTCATACTGTGAAATTTACAAATCCTTGCAGAAACCTTTTTATTCCTTTCAGGTACTATCAATCTCTTTTTGAAATTTAACACAAGTTAAAATGAACGTACCGCATCTAAAATATTGGAGGCAATAAAGAAAACCGGGCAATCATGTGACCAAGATCCAGCCAGACAATAGAATTTCAATGTTCCAATTGTGGTTGGTAACAATTCAGCTATCTTTTGCTTTTGTCGGGAAGTATTTAAATTATTGTACTGAGTCTCACATGCTGTTTTAATAACAATATTGGCAAAACGTCTGCAGAAAACGCTAAGCAAGTTAATCATAGATCTGGAAAAAGAAGTTCTTAGAAGAACACTTCAAAGAACTGGTTCATTTATTCCAAAAAGAGAGAATATGATAGTGGTCTTCAATCACTTGGATGGAAACTGCAGGAAGTCGTGTATTAGCTAAATTCTAGAGGTCAGAATTAACAATAGAACCATCTGCCTTATATTGTGGACTGATGCACTTTGATTTGCTGGAAATATTTAAGCAGAGATGATGATCTTTTGTTAAGATCATCATCTATAGCTGTGTTCTGCATTTCAAAACCTACCAGATGAGAGAAATGATTTCTTCAGAAATTGCCAATCTTTTGATTAAGAAGGTTCATGAGAGATGGCTTATTAAATTCTGCAGTATTTATATTTTACATAAGGTCTGGACAATGGTTCATTCCTCCCACTGATTGCCAGTTTCAGATTCATTTAATTAATATAAATAAAATAGCAAATATTTTTTTAAAAAACTAGCATTTTAAAAAACTAGAAAACATTTTCTCAGCTGAAATAAATTTGGCCAATTCTGAGCATTCTTTTTGCGAACATCATTCTGAAAACGGAGCCTATTCAGTGCTAAAATAACAGCAAAAAGACACAACTGCCTGTCCCTAAAGCCAACAAAACCTACACTCTAGGTAGAGTGGAACATAAATAAGAAAGAAGGTTAACAAGCAATTTAGTGCTGGCAAAAAGAATTATAAATGAACAGGATATGCCAAAGGTGGGGGGGTGGAGGCAAAAGAAAAAGAAAAATGAAGCCGCTGAAAGGAAAAAATGGAGCAACAAGAGTAAGCAAATGACCTAAACTGTCAACGAAATTCAGTTCACTGAGTGAAAAGCACGCTGGAGCTTTCAATCATCATCGATATTCCACCAAACCTAGGTTTTCATTTCAGAGTCCTTCAACTCTCTGAGGTTTCTTGATCTAAATTACCAATTGGGAAACACGCTGCCATTTCCATTTTGCAATTGTAACACCAAGGTACACGTCTGTTTATGTGAGTAAACACAAGAATACCAATTGTCCCATTGCACTAATAGAACACAGCACATCATGTTTATTTAACCTGACATCCCAAGATGCCATTTACCCAGCCTGTACTAGTTCACAGCGAAGCGTAGTTTAATTATGCTAACGAAAGCACAATTACGGGGCTGATATAGGACAGCAGTAGCAGCAAATGAAAAACTGAAATATTCTAGTACTAAAAATCTAGCTGATTGCAGTAAATCAGTAAACTGTGGGTCACATGGTTTAAAAACAGCAACAAAAACTCCCCCCCCCCAAAAAAATGTGAATGCTCTAGCAAAAGGGTAAAGTGTATATATCTTTGTACATCAAAAGACTATGGAATAAGAACTGGTAAAGAAAATAAGCTCCAGTTGAAACCTATACTTAGATGCATTGAGGTTTCTATGTGAATAGTTTCTTTCCAGAGTAACAATTCTGCAATAATCCAATTTGAATTACTAGATGTTTAGCCATTAGGAAGAACGAATACTGTGTTTCCCCGAAAATAAGGCACTGCCTTATATTAATTTTTGCATGAGAATGGGCTAAATGATGTTTGAACAACCCTTGGAGAAATGGATGGCCGTTATCTGTCAAATTCAAATTAAAGGTTTGTTTTGACCAAGACCCCTCTTGGTCAAAACAAAACAAAACAAACCTTTAATTCGAATTTGACAGATAACGGCCATCCATTTCTCCAAGGGTTGTTCAAAAGAAAAAGTTCTTTTGAGAAATATGATCAAAATATTTGTAGCTGTTCTAATTTCCCATGCATTTCTTTTTTTAAGATTACTATTATTAATGTATAGGATAATTTTTTTTAATTATGGTGATATAACAGACTGAGATCTATTAGTGTACCTACTCTTAAGTTAGCAAAGTGTGAACTATTCCTGTTATAAATCCAAATGTTGAACAAATTAAAATTGGCTTGGTGGAGAATATGCAAAATATTCTTGAATTCATGTATATCCTATACATAGAAAAACTCTAAAACATGAATATCTTAATTCTAAAATACATTTATTGTGTGAAGAATTGAAATTTTATAGATTAAAAACTCATTAATTGTTAGTTTAAAATTACTTTAGCAGCAGTGTATCTCCACAGTTACACTTGTATGCGGTATGGGACAACTGGTGTGGTCACTGCTCCTCCCACTCCACACACCACCGCCATCCCCATCCCCTTTGGCCCGGAGCCTAACAGAGACAGGAGGGTGAAAACGGCATGCCCCCAACCACTGCTCTGTGCTTTGCCCACCCACTCACCTGGCTGCTCAGCTCTGCCTCCAACCACCCACAAAAAAGTGTCTTAGGATAAAGACAATAGACATTTAAGAATAAATTGCTTAAGACAAGCTTCCTTAATTCTACGATAATATAGTATATTTTCCAAATTGATTTACTGTCCAGAAGCCAGAACCTAATTGCTTTATCATGTGCACTGCAGTATGATAGCTATACCAGTATTACCCATCTGAAGGGCACAAGGACTGAAGAAACTTGCTATGATACATATACAATTTCTTTAAATGCACAGTCTTCCTCCCTTTTTTCATTGTTTACTGTATGTTATGTACATATAGTAACATATCTTTGACATAGCCCTAAACAGCTTGAGGCCAGCATTCTAAATGACAGCCTCCTCCCTTGAGAGTCTGCCCAAAATTTGCATTTATCCTCCAATATGCTGTTACATGTATTACATCCTACAAGTGTGAGCCTGCTGGGTATTCGGGAAAAGTGTCTTCACTATGGGAAGGTGCAGCTAATCTCTCTAACTTCTATCCACCTTTCTTTTGACTGATGAAGATCATGCTGTTATACCTGTCTTTTTCAGAATTAATGTCACAATCTAATTTTAAATAGGTTTGGAGTTTTTTTTTATTTGAATGCAGCAGTAATAAAACAAGGCCCTAGTAGAAGAATATTAACAAGATTTGCAAGAAAATATTACAGAATGTACAGGATTTCACTCCATTTCCCATTCTCTCCATACCTTCCATAACAGTAATCGTTCAGGCACTGATCAATTTGGTCTTCACTAGCTTTCTTCAATGTGGAATTCTTCAGATTAATTCCTAGCACAACTTCCACAGTTACCTCTTATTATGATCATATACTGTAGTTTGGCAAATGTAAAACTTCCAGTATATCTAGAGAACATACATAAAATCAAAAGGCTTTGTTTGTTTGTTTTGTCACGATACAGAGCATATATTTTTACACCATAGTTACATAGCATATATTTCAATTTAGTTAATTTCATGAAACATACATGTGTTTCATTGGTATTCATCACATTTACTATTAAAATATTGCTTATCCCTTTTGTTTAAATTGGTGACCAATATATTGCTCTCACACCACTGAGCAAGGGGTCTTAATCTGCAACTTTGGAACTGCAGCATTTTCTTCATAATTCATCAGTTATCTGCTTCTTCTCCTAAACAAAAAGAATTAAAAGATAACAAATGCTGCCATAACTAGGGAATTTGTCTTTCTCAGATATCAGGACATTGCATCTTCTCACATTGAGAGGACATGTTCAGGTTTGGCTGGCCTCTGAGGGATCAGAGATATTCCATCCAGATAACAGCAAGCACACATTTTTAAATTTTAATGCTGGATTCCAGACTACATTCCTGAGTTCCTTTTAGCCACAGAAAAATTGCTTAGAGGTTAAAATAGATTCTTTTCAGTCCATTCTGATGAGACAAGTGCGCACATGTCACCAACTAATCTAACTCTCAATAACAGTTATTGCTTTTACAAATTTACTAGCTGTAACATAAGCATTTTGTTGTAATAAAGCCTACCTTGATCTTCTAAAATTAAATCTGCAAATGGTGCTTTTTGCCTTATTTGCAAAATGTCAAAGTGCTTCTTTCAATATTCAAAGGCATGCAGTGGCAGATGTTGAAATACTAAGGACTAAGTTGATATGCAAAATTAAAGTGACATTGTTGCTTTATTCTATTGCTGAAATTCTGGTTCATGCTGTTTATAGCATGGTTGCCTTTGGTTGTCTCTTCACTGTTGCCTAGATATAACTGAGAAAATGATTTTTTGATTAAAATCTATAAACTATACATTGCAGAAGCAACTAGCCTATGCCTACAGACAAATGATACATATCCATTCATTTATCTACGCCTATTATTTTAAAAATAGGAAGGAAAAATGCTTTGGTAAGTATGTCTTCCTGTCACTCTCAGCCAGAATAACTATAATACTCTGATTACAAAGGGTTACTGGAAGAATAGATACATTACAGCCAATGGGAAAGCACTTGGTAAGAGTTACAGGGAATGGAAAAAGATGAGAGAAGCTAGGGTAAAGTAAGACCTGGTGAGCAGAAGAACTGCCATTAACTTTGGCTTCCTCAAACAATCATGAAATCTCAATTTTGTAGTTCATTGGAATTCCTGTCTGTCCTAAGGTAAGTGATAGCCTATTGAAAATGTCCTGGAGTAAATTCTTGCCATGCCTACAAACATGTCAGAACATTTACACAGAGGCCTTGATGCCCACCAACCATATCTTTTATCACTCAATAATACAGGGACTGGGAAAGATAGAACTGTATGAAAAACAATGCCAACACTCAGTATTTCCAATGAAGAAGAATATTTGTAATTCAGGTTTGAAATAAAAGGTCCTTGTTAGTCTCTGAGCTTGGTTGTTTTTTTTGCAGTATCAATACTGATAGTTTTACCTATTTTGGTTAATGAAATGTCTGCAATAAAGCAATCAAGCTCCAAGAGCACTAAGGACCCTAACTCATTATTTCATTTGTAAAACAGTACAGCTGATCAGCATTTAATAAAACAAATTTAAATTTTTATCAAGGATTTTGAGAATAGTAAAACTAAAACAAATTAAACTTAAATATACTTGAATATTAAGTATTTACTCATTTGTGCATTTATTTTTAAGGAAAGGACAGTTGCTTGCAAATACATTAGTTGGAGTTATTTAATCTGAAGGAGAGAACAAATAAAATATAAAAATATAAAAGCCAAAAATGACTCACTCATTCACTCACTCACTGACACATCACCAGATTTCCCAAACTATTGAAGCTAGGAATATGAAATTTCCTACATACCTTCGTCTTCCCATCTAGGCGCTCACTAAGAAACAAAATTTAAAAATATTAAGTTTTACATGAGTTATTAAAGATTTATTGCCAAGGGACAGAGGAAGGAACAAGGAGGTGACTGTGCAGGTGTGCCACAGCATCTCTCTGCCTTGCGTTGTGCTTTTCTCCCTGATACTGGAGTCACATTGTGCTTTTCTCTCTGACACTGTGTTGTTTTGCTGTTAGTGTTTCCCCCCCACACACACACTTCTCCTTCCGCCTTTCCAGCTCTTTTATCGTTCTGCTGTTTGTGCTTTCCCCAACACGTTGAGCTTTTCTCTCTGACACCACATTGTTAATATAGCGGAGGCGAGTGCACCTACTGCTGACTGGTGGCACATGCATTCAACACCAAGTAGCTGACCAGCGGGGCACGGGTCTGCCACCAAGGGGCTGACTGGCGAGGCACCTATGGGCCTGCTGGAGAAGGGCCGCAGCCACCGCCAGGCAGCTAAGGCGAGGTGTGCATGCACCTGGAGAAAAAAAACAGATTAGCTAGGAGGCGGGAAGTAGAAGGAAAGTGTTTTTTTGGCGTGAGTTTTTACACCCCAAAAAGGAGGTAGAAGAAGTCTGAGAGAGAGAGGGGGGGGGGAGAAAGAGAGAGGACTGAGGAGAAATGGGAGGGCAGGAGGAAAGGAAAAGTACAAGAGAGAAGGGAGAGAGAGAGAGAC
>JANHFO010000775.1:170509-183842 GCA_032468095.1 Pareas carinatus
AAATAAATAAATAAATAAATAAATAAATAAATAAATAAATAAATAAATAAATAAATAAATAAATAAATAAATTTGTTGGTACTCCTGCCAGTAATTGTGTGGTAGGTCACTACAATACACGCAACAGGGGACGGGGTTATTTAAGTATTTTTTTATTTATTTAAACAAATTAAAGGTTTTACATGGCTACATAAAAAATAATAACATCCCTACGCAGAAAAGAAGGCATCGTTTCCCCCCCCCACAGTACCATGTCATCACCATACCATGTCCATCTTCCTGGGGTCCATTCTCATCCAATGCTTGGGGGAAAGGCAGGCATCCGTTGCCTTTTGGAAGTCTAAAAGAGTCTTCTAGTGGGACTAAGCAGTGCTTTATTTTTGAAAGCCAGATCTAATCTAAATCTAGGTGGATAATGAATAAACTGGGAACAATTGCAAACAGATTTCCATGAGGGATGATCCATATACGTTGAGTGTTGTTTTTTTACTCAGAACCACTCCAGAACAAATAAACATAGTTCTTATGACTAATCCTTTAAATAGTCAAAGTTATTTCTTCAGATTATGTAGGACAATTCAGTGATGGGTTTGGCAGTTTAACTCCTATTTAGACACTCGGCTAATTATAACTGTATGTATAAAGATGGGTCTTTTCCATAAATGGAACTCTATATTTGAGGGAACTTTTGACAATATTCTCCTTTTAAAGTCACCTAAGATAAAACGGTAATGCTAGAGAACCTACTATCAAAAAGATGCTCTTTGTTATCTAATATATTGCCCGAAAAAGGAAGCATTAGGAAAAAGATGGCCATCAGTCAGGGTTCTTTAACTGATGGAGCCCCCAACATACCTTCCCTGCCCGACTAGGTGTGGTGAGCAGATGTAATGAGACAAAGGTGGCTCTGTTGGTAGCCTAGCTCCATACCATGTAGGGCTTTAAAGATCACAACTGACATCATGAATTGGACCGGAAGCAAAGTGGCACCCTATGCAGGTCACACAACAAAGGTGTACCATACCATGTACTTTGGGTGCCTAAGATTGCCTGCACCGTCACATTATGTATCAGCTGAAGCTTTTGAAGGGGAATCACATGTTGAGGTATTGCAATAGTCCAAATAGGAGATGATCAGAGTGTGAATGAGCGAGTAGAAAGCCTTCCTATGAAGGAAACAGCCTAACCGGTGCACAATACAAAGTTGAACAAAGGCACTTCTAGCAAAGGCTGCTATCTGCTCTTCAATAGGAGCTGTTGAGTTTGGGTGGTCCCCAGTTTGGTGCAGTGGTTAAGGCATTAGATTAGAACAGGAGAATTCTAGTCCCACCTTGGGCCACATACTCTCTCTCAGATTTAGGAATCAGGCAATGGCAAATCATTTCTGAAATCTTGCCAAGAAAACTGCAGGGGACTTGTCCAGACCAGGAGTCCGCACTGACTTGAATGCAGAAAACAATAACAACAAAAAAAACAACCACAACACAGATAAGAGCCAGTATAATTTCATTTTTTAAAAAGTTCCATTTCTGGCGCCACCATCAAAAACATTGATACAGCCCAGCCAACACTATCATTCTTGGTAATATGATCTAGAGTATGGATTCCAAAACCGAAAACAACCGATGATTGGAAAGAAATGCTGCCTCAACCTGGTCTAAAGTTTGTCAATGGCAAAAGAAGAAAACAAGAAAATTAACATAATAATGCTTTACAGGTTAAAGCTTTTTAAAACTGTTTCTCTTAAATATCTTCCTGAAATTTGATGCTCACTTTTTTGGTTCTCTCTTCCGCTTCCTTTCAGAGTGCTATATACAGTTGACAGCACAATCCTCTGAACATTTACACACAACTCAATCCCAGTGTGTTCTCTGGAGCTTAGTCACAACTATATATGGATGGATTAGTCTTTTGTGGGAATATTGTCCATTGCCATATGCAGTAAGAATTGCAACTATGATAAATTGATTGCAGCCTTAGTTAATCTGGCACATATTATACACACATACAATCTTTCTCTACACCCCTGCAAAATCCTTTTATAAAACGTGCGCCTGTAGGTGTAAATATCTGGATCTATATGTTTAAAGCAGAGGTCTGCAACCTTGGTCCTTTTAAGGCTTGCGGACTTCAACTCCCAGAATTCTCCAGCCAGCATGGCTGGCTGGAGAATTCTGGGAATTGAAGTCCACAAGCCTTAAAGAGACCAAGGTTGCAGACCTCTGATTTAAAGGGTTCACAAAGTTCCAACTTATCTTTGTGTTCAATGTATTAAAGGGATTAAACAAGGATGGAAAAAAAACCCTCTCTCTTTTGTGTTATGTAGGTTACACATATAATCTAATATGACATTGTTCACATTAGCAATGTGAGGGTCCATTTGAAGTTGATGCAAAACCATTTCGTCAGCTTCACTGACAAAGGATCATCGTACTCAAAGAAAATAAACACGTTGAATATTCCAAGCACCGGATGGAAACCGAATGCCTACTTCCTCAATCATTTTAACAATATTCTGGTCTTTCAAATTTAGTTTACACTGTTTGTATCTAAGCAACTTACTTTAATAAATGTTTGAGACTAGCCATAAAATCCAACCCAGAAAAACCCCCACTGGGTTTCTTGGGATTTACTTCAGAACAGGCTGTATAGAATTGCATTCTGGATCCCAAATCAAAGTCTGTTTGCATTGTACTTGGGAAGTACATGAAAGCGCAGCTTAAATTGGAGCTGCCTCGGATCCCATTTCTGTCACTTCTGCAGCTGTACTTTAAAGCCTGAGCATCCTAATCTAACTCTCATCTGATCACAAGTCTGGAAAGCACATTTGTCTGACCTGAAATGCTTTATTGAAAGCAGGCGGTTTAGAACAAAAAGCCAAGAAACATTTAAATATTGGGTTCCCCTTAAATGTATGACTGTCTAACAATAAAATGCAATTAACATAAACCAGCTATCCTATTCAAATGCCATTAAGCATACGGTTTGCTGCTGATGGAAGGTATAGGTGGATGGCCTTAGTTATTAAAGACTGCCATTGTTAAGTGTCATTTCCTGCAATGCAAACTTTATAATTAATCATATAGCCATTTAGCATGATTATAGCATGATTATAGTTGCTGACAGGACAATCTATGCATACCTCTGTACTGTTTTTTTGACACTTGGCTCACATATTGTACTACTTCATGGTTTTCTTTAAACAGGGTTATTAAATAAATCTCAATTGGATGGGTTGCAATTACATGCCAAGCAATAAGCGAATGATTTCAAAAATTACAGTAGCTAGGTTCATGTTATATAGTAAATTGAATCTAACAAATGTTATTGTGATTACCTTTGCCCAAATTGCCAATTTAGAGTTATACTAAATCATGAATACTTTTATTACAGAGGAGAGATTTTGAAAGTCGTCCAAGCTTAATCCTCACTGCAGACTTTCCCACATAGCTGAATTAAAATGATACCTGTGCATCTGTGTGTAGGCAGAAAACTGTGCCAAATGTACAGTCCCTGCTACCTCTCAGGTAGTCTCGGTCCTGCAGGTAAAGACTGTTTAGGCTTACTGTAAAACAGTAATGACTTAGCTAGCTTCAAAGGCATGTTAATCACAGGAATTGGTTAACCCCTCTAGCTTTGCTACTCTCAAATATTTTCAAATATCATCAGCTATCAAAATCCACCGCTGGTTTTGAGAGAATTAAAGGTTGAGTTTGGGGAAGTGATGAGTTTTGACTAGCACTTTATTTCACGTGTCAAAGCAGAGAAGCAGAGGGCTACTCACCCATTCCAAAAGTGCACCAATGCAACTGGCAGGAAATCATCTGCCCGTCCCAAACATACGGTTGGAGTGTGGCTTAAGGAGGTGGGGGTCTCTTGACAGATTACTAGATCCACCCCACTTTACTGTCTCTTCAAGAATACTCTTTCCAAACCGGGCACCATTCCAGCCTTCCGATGAAATTTACGGAGGGGTAGAGTTTTAAAAAGCAAGAAATGTGCCATTTCAGAACAATGCTTTTAATGCTTTCTAAACCCAGCACCCCGTAAGCCTTTACTTCCTGTTTTACCAAACATGCACCCATCACTGCTGAAAGCCTATTGAGTGCAGCAATGGCTCCAACTGCGTTCAGTATTTTTGGCATAGAGAAGAAGAAAGAATGGTGGTAGAGGAAGATCTCTGGGACTGGGATGGTAAGGGAGTGACAGCATACATATTTGGTCTGTGATAATGGAGGAAATGGTGAGAAGACATGAGCACATTAGCAAGAGAACTGAAGAGTCACTTCCTTTGCTGCTTTGACTGCTCCATTCTCATGTTATGCTCTGCTTTAAGAAAGACTAACCTTCAACTGTGCAAATTGCAAAGTAAACCCCATGAAGCTCATAGCACTGCTTTCTGAAAAACTAAAAAAACAGCACCACCTGGCTTCAAGCTGGAAACACTGGCTTGTGTACACATTGCGCTCATGATTTTGTGCGGTGTTGAGCTACAGAAATTGAGCAGAAGTGTCTCAAACAAATATCTGTTGAAGTGTTTCTTCAACAGATATTTTGAAACTATCGCTGGTAATATTAAAAACCTTTTTACATTTGACTTCTGTTCATATTAAATACCTTCTGCATTCTTATCTATGGAGATTCTCAATCATCCAGTTCATGGTTAATCCAAAGGTGCTTTTTCCAAAAAAGCTACTGGACATTCTTGGTTTTTTTCTTTGAAAACATTTTGCTTCTCATTCAAGAAGCTTCTTCAGTTATGAGTTTGAAAAAAACCAAGTTGCCATTTAGAAAAAGCTCCTTTGGGAGCTCTGCGTTGTTTCATTTCACATGAAAACCAATGATTCTGGAATATTTAAAATGGCAGTATCATCAGCAATCAGCGACAGGATTTGGCCTAAATTCAAGATTAATTCTAATTCCCATGATAATAATTGTCAGTGGCTACTAGCCAATAAGTAATGGTTATAGTCACACTTCAAGATAATGTATTAATTTAAGAGCCAATGTTTTATTAACAGTCATCTAGATATATGATGACAAACATATTTATGATTGACTCTATAAAATTAAAATACAAGCAAAGCAAGGTCAGTAGTGCAATATGCGCTACTATGATAAATATTCATATAGAACAAAAATACTGCTACACGCACGCACATACACGCATATATTCCTTTATCTGTTAAAAATGAATGTAAAATTGAGTATCACTGCACTTCTGTAAAAAGGAAAAAGGCAGTTACCAGTGAAGGGATTTGAAGGAACACATCAATGCACCAGCTGCAGAAGGCAAAGAGTATTCAATCTTTCTCTTCTAATGTATTTGTTTTCTAATAGTAGTGCTATTACTACTACTTACTATTTCTCTAAAATTAGTATTCAAGTCTACCTAGTAATAAGATAAAATATAGCAACAAATTATTATCAATTGGAAAGGACCCAGTCAGCAAAAAAACCATCTTAATAGAAAGAAGTGCATGAAAAGGACGCAGACAAAGTAGCTTGATTTATTTGGTAGGACTTTCTAAACTCTGGAAATGAAATCAAGAAGATCATCTTTATACACTTATCAAGTATGATTTTGAAAAGAACTTGCCTGTTGAAAAGATCTTTAAAACTGGACTCTTAAGTCCAGAATGACCATCACATCTTTATCAGGCTGATAATCAGCAGCTTAATCCTTAGAGGATGGAGATTTTGCAAGGGTCATTCAGACTCTCTTAATAGGAAGTCGGTCTGGGAGCAAGTATTACCTGATTATGGGTATCTACTCATTACCAAAGGATTTGCCTCTCCAATCTTCTCCAAACCTCTATCACATAATCTTCTATTCCTTTGGGATTTGACTGAATGAAAAGAGATTCATGAAGGAGTAAGAGAAAGAGAAGACAGGCATGAGCAGTGTCCAAGTAGGATAAAGGTCCCAGGTATCTCCGTAGAAAGGAGAAAGGCAGGAATGAGAGAAGTACATTTGAGGAGAACAATGTAGTATGGATATAAGGAGAACAACAAGAAGTGTCTTCTGTAATTGCTGTACATTTATTTATTTATTTGATTTATATGGCTGCCCATATTAAGTAACTGAGCAGCAGACGTTCACAAAACCTATCAATAAAACAAACAAAAATCCTGCAACCTAATCAGCGAAGTAAACAAAAATGAACAGCAAAGATGATTCGGGGATCAGAGGCTAAAATACATGAAGAACGGTTGCAGAAAATGGGAGTGTCTAGTCCAGTGATGGCGAACCTTATAGAGACTGAGTGGCCACACTGCAACCCAAAAGCCACTTATTTATCGCAAAGTGCCAACATGGCAACACGTGCCCCCCCATGGCACCTTAGTGATGTCCCCCACACACACACCCGCACCCAGCGGTGTCCCCCATGTCCCCTGCCCCACCCGTGGCCTACTCGAGCTTTTTGGCAGCCTTACCCAGCTTCTGCGGCCTGCTGTGACCTATGCTCCCCTCCAACCTAGCTCCCCTCCTCTCTCACCTTCGCCACAGACTCCACACTGCATTTGAGCCACCTGCTTTACCTCAAACAGGAGAGGAAGCGCTCCCGTTGGGGTGCTGGGCAGAGGGGCGGGTGATGTCAGGTGCGCGTGGAGAGGGGGAGGGGATCCCCGCATCCCTCTGGCTTTCTAGTAGAGAACTTTGTGCTGGGACGATGGCGCGCGTGCCCACAGAGAGGGCTCTTGAGTGCCACCTCTGGCACCCGTGCCATAGGTTCACCACCACTGATCTAGTCTAACAAAAAGGTCTAGGGGCGACATGATGGAAGTCTTCGGATATTTAAGGAGCTTCACAAAGGAGGAGAAATCAATCTATTTTCCAAAGCACCTGAAGGTAAGACAAGAAGTAACAGATGGAAACTCATCAAAGAGAAATCCAACCTAAGGAGAAATTTCCTGACAGTGAGAACAATTAATCAGTGGTACAGTTTATCTACAGAGGTTGTGGGTGCTCCATCACTGAAGGTTTTTAAGAACAGATGGGACCACCATTTGTCTGAAATGTTAGTCCCCTACTTGTGCAGGGGCTTGTCCTCTGTTAATCTTTCCCTTTCGGATGCCCCACAGCAGGTTCTGCTCTCTTTCCTCCATGCCTTCTCCCCACGCTATCCAAATACCTCAATAAAAAGCCAGATCTTAATTACTTTCCTAAGGTTAGAAAGGTGGGTGCCAGTAAATTGCTGTTGGACAGGTTTTCCCCATGGAAACTTAACTTCTCTCCACCAACACTGACTGGAACCGGTCATGAAGAAAGGATGAGAACCACCACAAAGCATTGCCTCTCACTCTCGGCCCCCAGAGTAGGTCCAAACTGTTACATGCTGCCTTTGGGTCCACCGATTAATCTGTTCTGAGTCAACAGCTGAAGGAACGTATTATTGCAGAACAAGCATGACATAAACAATAGACCACTTTAATATACTACTATTACTGTATTTGCTTGGGTTGTACTGTAAGTTCTAATAATTATTTCAGCGCACTCATTATTTTGCATATGAAGCGAGGGAAAGGATTCGACAAAACACCCATTCTACATTTCTAACTTTCTATGCGTATGGTCTTGATTGATCTCAGAAGCTACCACACACACACACAAACACACACACCACGTATTTCTGTTAATTACAAATGAAAGTGAACAAGAAGCTGTCCTTCAAATAAATAGTTCTCTTTAATATAAACTCCAAGTCAAATTATTTCATTTGCAGTATAATATAGGAATGCTGCAAAACTGTTTTAACTTGGCATCCTCTAGCACAAGGCAGAATAGAACGTTTTGCTTGATCACATCCTTTTAGCAATACTACAAAATTTTGATTGGATTTTCTTTTTAACTATTGCTTTCACAGAGCAGCTTGGTGCTCATTAAGAATCTAAAAATGCAAAATAGAGTTTCAAAGTAAATATGGAAACCTCTGCTTTCTTTCCGAAGCTATTCCTTAGTTTGCATCTTGACATATATAATCCAAGAGCAGCAGCCAGGATAATTTAATTATCAGGGTATTAATTACAAATTAAATGAAAAGAATTAATGTAGCATCGATGCTCGTTCACCAGAAAAAATATATCTAGATTTGGATATAGTATTAATCTAGAACTAATCCTAACATCTAGCTTGGAAGTTTTCAGATTCTTCAGAATTCAGACAAAAAGCATGGAATAAAATTAGGTCGTTTATTATGTTCTAAATGTCTGAAATTAAAATTTGGTCTTAGAATGAAGAACTGTGGAATGCATGCATTTATCAGAGAAAAGTATGCTTTGTATCAACTTTATGTAGCTTTCAAGAACGTAACCTTGTAAAACACAGATTACCTTGTTGGTCCAGATTCATTCTCCTAAAAAAAAAACCTTAAATAATGTCTAAGAATAGAAGATAGGATCTTTTTCAATGGCCCATAGCATTTCTGCTCCTAATTGAAATAGGTTTAATCTCTTCTCTCTGGCTTACTTAGATATTGGAATACTTGTTTTTAATTTGGTTCTAATTAGTCTGATAATTCATTGCCAGTTATGTTCATGGAACTCGTATTACAAAATTGGGAATTTTGTGATTAATCCAGAAGATTGTCCATGGGAAAATTGTCTAGCTTGATCTAAACAATTCCTGGTATTCAGTTTTAATACGAACAAAAGGACTAAAATGCAGAAATAGGAAAATAGTAGTAATCAACCTGGAAATATGCAGAGCGTGAAGCTGACGGATACAGAATTGAGAATAATGTGCACATTTAGAAAATTATTGCCACCGTAAAAATACAATTTCTGAACTTTGGCTGTTTGCAAACGGTTGGCATTCAAATATTTGGGAAGAATGCCATCCTTTGATCAGTGCCTCAACAGACTTGCCACATACATCTTGGAAGTAGACGTGACAAAGAAAGCTGTATATTTCTATGTACAAAGTTTCTGTGAAAAGTAGTGGAATAAATTTTTATCTTTCTGCAGTGCTTCAAACTTGGGCAAGTGTATTTTTCAGCATTTGAAGAAGCATAAGCCGCTAGTAAAAAAAACGTCAGCATTGCTTTATAAACATTTTTATTTTGTAAATATTCCGTATAATTTGGTTGTCATGAGGCATGGATTTTTACTGAGCAAGTCTGTATAATCACTGAATTCATACTCCATTTTCAAATATAATATAGTTTATTTGGTTTTAGCTTAGCATGTTTTTGAACTCAATGAGTTATAGCTTGGCAAAAGTTTATTTCTGTATTGTTTTAGCATAGGTTTCACAGATTTCTCATACACACATTTGGGGTACTTTCCATGAGCTTATTTCAAGTTATGTCTGAATGGACTACAGTCCACATTCACGCATCCAAGTTGGGAGAATTGTTAATGATTTCCAAGAGACATGAAATACAACATATAGCAGAAGAATAGTAAGTAGACATTCTCAGAAAACTGAGGGAGGAAGGAACGGCCAAATGATTTATAAAAGAAACTTCTGTCCCTCTGATTATAGTATCCAAACTTTTCATTAACTGTATGAAGCAGCCTTGATAGGATTAACAAAGTCTGAATATTAATATACGTGAATTATAGCTGATATGTGCTGAAATCTGTATTAATGTTCGCAAAGTATGCTAACTTTATAGGCTTTGTTTAGCCTGGACTAGATGGCAGGCGATATTTAACGTTTAACGGGCAAATTGTTGTAATGCAAAATATAGTGCGCAGTGCAAATCAAATATCACAAAATGTTAGGAGTTATTTCAAAGATAATTGTCTAAAACGTACTTCTGCATTCATTCAAAGTCATAGCAAAATAGGATAGTTGAAAATAGGAACCTAAAGGAAAATTATAGATTTGAACTGCTCAGCAATATTTTTAATTTGGAAGCTATGGTGAATTCAGCTCTTATTTTCCTGGTATGTGCAGTTAGGTTTTCCGTTACTCCGTGACAGATGGTGCCTACAGAGGGAAGCTGTTGTGATGGATTACAGTGAAAACAGCAGTTTTCCAGGAAGGAGAGAACATATTCTAGAAAGAGAGGAAAGATAAAAGGTAGCCCAGCACAGAGCTGGATAAGAAACAAGAGAACAACAATAGAATCTCCCAGGATATTAGGGTGAGAGTACAAAAGGTTTTGCCTGGCCAAGCTTTTGTCTATTGTGTGTAAGTAAACAAAGAATTGAACTTTGGCTGAATTGCTGTATGGCATTCTTGGGCTTAGCCCTACACTCCCCATGTTCAACCACATGTGGTGTTATGTGTAGAACTGTGATTGCAAGGAACTGATCAAGATGCTACTTTTTACCCCCCCTCCATATTTTCAGGAAACAAGATGCTATTTACATAAGACATTGTCCTAAAATATAAATGGCAGTAGTCCTCAAGTCTGTTGGCAAGCGGTCCAAGCATTTGATTAGCAATGTGAAAAACAATATACTGATCTACCTAGTTCTTTGGTTCTTGTGCTACAGGATCATTATGGGTTTTTTTTTTGCCTATATTTCAACACAACACCATTTTGGACAGAATCATAAACAGACCTATAAAAGAAAATCCAAAATTCCTAATATTAGGACTACATAGTGGGTTGTTTTTTTTACTAATGTAAAGTCTTAAAAACAACTGAGTTATTTTTAACTTCCATAATTTACTAAAAATATTTGAATAATACTAGCACAGAAAAATAGGCAATGGCTGAATTCTTGGATGAGTGTAATTTGTTTTTAGTTTAATGCATCTTTGGTGTAATACAAATTCAGTCAGTGTTACAATCCCTTGTGTCCTTCAAAATATCAGTTAAAATTACATATTTTAGTAAGATGGGTACATTAATTCTGTATTAGGCTCCCAAAACTACTTTGACTCTCCATCGATTGCCACTGAAGTCTCTTCTTACGGTACTTAAGTCATCTTAACTGTGTGGCTACAGCGTATTCCAATGGAGTAAATGTGTTCTAACTTCAAAAAATGCACTCATATTATGTTTCATTTTGAGTTTTTTCAATTTCCAAAACTTGCATAGTTACCGAATAACCTTGATGTGCAACAGAATATGAGGAAAAAATCTATATAAGGTTGCATGTGAGGAAAAAAATTAAGTCTCTTGCCAACTACCACACACTTAGCAAATATGACCCTAACGGATTTAATCTCAGTAATATACATAAAGGTTCACTTCCAATTTTTAAAACAGCGATGTTAATTTTCAATGCCAAAAGTTTTAACCAGTATTAGTACTAAAAACATGAGCAACTGCTATATTTTTGGATCAGACTTTACTTTTGGAGAAGCTAACACTTTTCAAAAATTCATGATGTTCATATTAAACAGGGCATTGACATCTCATGTTCTACACTTTTCTTCAGCTTTAGAAAGTTTTGTACTTTGTTACGGTATGGCAAGGCACATAGAAGCTCTTCCTTCAAAGCAAGATGTACTCCCTGAAATAATTTTAAAATCCTCAAAGCTATTAAGAAATACTACAAATGTTTTTCCTTTCTCCCAAAAAAAACCTTCTACAAGACCACATCCATTTAGAAAAGTGACTCAACAAGCACATGAAATTGATTCTTTACATACTTGTACTTGTAATACAAATATATTGAATTAGAGCTTTTGTTATTCTGGGCTACATTGTTTAAAATATTAGATTTCCATTTAATAGTTATCATTTCTAATGCCTTTGACAATATTTAAGAAAGAAAACAAAATAAAAACAACAAACACAAACACTATTGGAGTCCCACAAATATGTCTTTTTCGAAGTATTTTATCACTGGACTTGGAATTAAATGTTTAAATGCTTCTATTATCTGATCTATATTGGTTTTTTTTTAAGTTTTATTTCCCTTTTTTGGCCAAGAATATCTTTCCAGAAAAACAAGTGAATTTAAGAGGTAGATTTCTCCATGATGTACTTATTTATTTCAAACAAAAACAAAAAACAGAAGTTCTTTTTCTGAACAAAAATCACATCTTGAAAAAAGCTTGGGACATTATTTAATACAGTTCAGTAACATAACAGTCCTGTGCAGGAATCAAAGCTGTTCAGAAACCAGTGCAATCTTCCTTAAAATACAAGCCTGCCAACAGTACTAAATCCTCCCCCCCCACCCCCACCAGTCGGACCACAACTCCCTGGGGGATCGTTGTCATCAAATCCATTCGGCCGAAAAGAACACGAAGCTGCAGATGCTTCCAGGGCCTGGGTTCGAGCGCTAAGCTCTTGTTCCTAAAAGATAAAAATGAACAGTGGTCACACACATTGATTTTTAGAAAAGAAATGGATGCAAACTTCATGGGGAAATGTAAGAAACAGAATTCCACATACAACGTGACTATACCATACTTTTATTCAATGGCGACCCTATAAAACGTACAAAAAACAACCCACAAAATAAACCAGAAGTATGCAATTATTTTACTAGTTTAGAAACTGTTGTTTTAAACGTAAGGACACCTTTAACTATTCCGAAACATTTCAAATTTTGTGAATGAAGGTGTCCCAGGCTAATGTTGCAGGTTCCAATATGAGTCAGTCACCAAGAACAAAGGTTTACTCCTCCAAGCTTTTGGGCTCAGGCTGGAGCCCATCAGACAGAACTGTCTCCCCAGAACATGCGCACTATACATTGTATTTATATGGTGCCCGGATGTGTGTGGCTTTTAACTGTTAATAAAGACTTTGATGGCTGACTATTAAGTCGTTGATTGTTATGATAGCAAACATGTCATCCAGGTAGTAGCACCAAATTTGGTGCGTGGTTTTGAAAAATGCAGTGCTGCAGTTCGCACAGGACTGCTTCTGCAATGACTCCTTATATTGGGGATCCCATGGGTGTCCCTTTTATTTGCTCATACATTTCATTTTAAACATGAAAAAGATTTGTTAACAGTACTGGAGTAGGATTCATGATCTGTGTCCTTGTTAGGTTGGCTTTATCTGTGTTATATACTCTTCTTGATGTAAATAAGGACACTATGTCGTCAGGAGCCAGATTCAAGCCTCTTGAGTTGTGTCAAAAATTGTGTGGATGATGTGATTGTGATGCTTGAGAGTGGAGCCAGGAAACTTAATGAGGGGAACAGAGACCAGCCCAGCAAGCCCCACGACACACAAGATATGCAAGCCCCTCTTAGACCTACCTACCTGGCTAAATGGTTGGCAAAACATTTAAGCGGATTTGGGAGAAACTTTGAATATCATTTATGATGACGGATCCTAGGATCAAGAGGGATGGCAGGCGGCCAATTCCCCCCCTTCCCAACTCCCTCCCCTTCTTCCCATTCCCTTTCCTCCACACCCCATAATTCTGTAAATATTTGTTAAAGTTCTATGTTATTGAAGTTATCTGT
>JANHFO010000779.1:0-13029 GCA_032468095.1 Pareas carinatus
GGGAACTGGGGGGAGGGAAGGCAGGCGGTCCTCGACTTATAACCGTTCGTTGAGTGACCGTATCTGCAACCCCACAGAGTGAGGATTGATTGGCCCGGTGTGTCTCGACACACAAGGGGTTGGCCTGCCGTGCGCCTGCTCTATACTTCCATTCAGACTACAATGTGTATATAGTATAGCAATAGTAATAGTATAGTGTAACATTGTTTGTTTTGTTATGTTATAGTTACAGTATAATGTTATAAAAATATAATATTATTGTATAATATAATATATATATATATATATAACATGCCGGCACAAAAATATAATATTGTGTAATATATAATACATATAAAACATGCCAGCCCAAAAATATAATATTATTGTATAATATATAATTTATTTATTTATTTTATTTTATTAGATTTATATACTGCCCTTCTCCCGAAGGACTCAGGGCGGTGTACAGATAACATAAAAAATTTAAAATTGAACTTTAACAATATAATTACAAAATATGGGATATGGGGGGGGAAGGGAATGGGAAGAGGGGGAGGGAGTCGGGAGAGGAAAGGGGGAATTGGTATATATAGCATGCCAGCACAAAAATACATAATACTATAATATAACAACATTAGCAAGAAGCCAAAAGCCCCGGCCTGAAGATGGCAAGTGAGACCTTGCCGAAACGTCGCCAAGAGACTTTCCATTTTTCTTTTTTCAGGTTTGGGACAGTCTATATTTGAACAGTCATAGAATGCTAATAATCAATCTACGAGTCAAACTAGGATACTAAACGACAGGACTATTGTATATTTTAAGATGTAAGTTCGTTGAGTGACCGTATCTGCAACCCCACATAACATGGAAAGTTCAAAAGGGGTTTTTATTGTTAATTTGAAGTTACAAGGGCACTGAAAAATGGGACTTAGAACTATTGTTCACAATTAACGACCTTTGTTCCCCACGATCACGAGATCAAAATTTAGATACTTGGCAAGGGGTTCATATTCATGACGGCTGCAGCGGTCTGAGATCACGTCATTAGGTTTTGCGACCTTCTGACCATTTTTCACACTTAGCGACCATTCCAGAAGCCTCATGGCCACATGATTGACATTTGGATGGTTTGGCAACTGACTCACACTTAGGACGGTTGCAGTGTCCGAGTCACGATTCCCCTTGGTGACCTTTTGACAACGTCAATGGGGAATCCAGATTCACTTAACAACCCCGATGCTAACTTAATACTTGCAACGATTCACTTAACAACGGTGGCAAGAAAAGTTGTAAAACGAGCAACATAAATTCTGTGGCCGTACGTCGAATACTTCCCTATAGATCAGATCATCAATTCAAAGGAAAAGGGACATAAGGCAGGTGGCAAAGTATAGTGAGGAACTAAAGAACCTCTGGTCGGATCCAATATAAGTAGACCTCGACTTACAACAGTCCATTTAGTGACTTGTTCAAAGTTGCAACGGCACTGAAAAAGTGACTTATGACGTTTTTTCAGTTACTTTTGCAGCATTCCCCATGAATGTGTGATCAAAATTCAGTCGCTGGGCAACTGTCTCGTGTTTATGACCATCGCCGTGTTTTTTGTGACCTTCTGACAAGCAAACTCAATGGGGAAGCCAGATTCACCCAACAACGGTGTTACTAATTTAACAACTGCAGTGATTCACCTTAAGAAACGTGGGAAGAGTGGTCAGAAAATGGGGCAAAACTCAGCCAATGTCTCACTTAACAGCACACGTTGGGCTCCTTTGTGGTCGTAAGTTGAGAACTACCTGTGTGTTGGGAAGTTAAAATGATTACATGTAATTGTAAATTATTCCAAAGATGCCCGTCTCAGCTACTCCCTGCTCCATTCTCGATTTTAACTAATTTTAAATTGGTTTTAAAGATTTGTTATTTTAAAATTGTCAGCCCACTAATATTTACTTTTAATGTATTTTCAATTTATGTATTTTGTATTTTATTGTTGGCTGTAAACCGCCCTGAGTCCGTTTTAACGGAAAAAGGCGGTCTATAAATCTAATTATTAAACTGTTTTCCTATAAAGGGATCAAAATTCATCTCAAAAATCAGGGTTACAGAGGGACCTCTTCTCTAAGCTTCTTTAATCATGGGTATGTATACAGTCAAATATAGATATTGCTTATTAAATTCTTCGGCTTTCCCTAAACTTTAGAGCAGAGGTCTCCAACCTTGGTCCCTTTAAGGCTTGTGGACTTCAACTCCCGGAATTCCTCAGCCAGCTATGAATTCTGGGAATTGAAGTCCACAAGCCTTAAAGGGACCAGGGTTGGAAACCTCTGCTTTAGAGCAGGTCCTTGTTACTCATTCTGCAAAATGTCCTGATTTATTTTTGCGGAAATGATAGGCAAGGTTGCAGGAAGCAATTGGCTGCTGTTTAAAAAAAAAAGGTGTGGGCATGGATCGGCCACTAATTGTGTTGCTAACACACTGCTGCTCAGAAAACAATAGCAGGCAAAACATTGCACGTTGGAGTCAAATGCAGTCTGGAGAAATAGATCGCCTGTACTGGTACGTAATGAGCTGAAACTAACTGGAGCCCTGGGTTTGCTTTGAATAGAGATTTAGAGATTGGCTGAAGACCTAAACATTATTGAATTTCATTTTTATTTTTTATTGGAGGGAGAGAGAAATACTCTGAAACGTTATCAAAGTCAAGTCGTGGCAAGTTACTGGTGCAAACCTGCCTCTCCTTCAGGATTCCAGATGTTGAGATGGGAATTCCCAGCATTCTTAGTATGTTTGTTTAGGAATGCTGGGAGTTGAAGTCTTCAGCCTTAAAGGGCTCTCCAGATTGGGGAAAAGTCTAAAAGCGCTTGGCCCTGAGTTCGAGAGTTTCAAAAAATTGGAAAGGGCGGGTAGGATCCAATGAACAAAGTTGTAAGTGCAAATCATGTTTATGCCATTTAGGGCTTTATAATAAAAGAGTTAACAGTTTTTTTAAAAAAAACCTAGCCTTTTATTCTGAATTCTGTTTCAGACATCCTTTACAGGCTTTAAAACCGGAATTATGTTTACAAACGCAGAAAAGGGGGCAGAGTCAAAGGACAACCCCCCCCCCCCAAAAAGGAAAAGCTCAAGTCCTTTGATGCAACAGTCAAAAAGGATAAGGAAAAATAAAATCAAAATTAAAAATGATGAGTCAAATACAAAATTAACGAGGTGGCAATCAGGGCAAATAAATGGGAATTTCTCTTCCCTTTGCCAAGCTTCCATGCTACAGCAGCCTCCCCCAACTGTGAACCCCCACCTCCCCCCTCCAATTCAGCCCGTGCGTTAGGAAGATGATGTGTGAGGCATCAGACAGCGCGGGAGTCGCAAAATGGAAGCCGCTTCACCGCCGTCTTCGGTCAGGACTTCGGCTTCTTCTACGGCCACTCCTAGGCAGAAACAGACCAAAAGAACATTAAATGGAGCTTCATCTCTCTCGCTATATTCCGGGCAAAAAGCAACAGCCAGGAGTCTTTCATGGCGGGATTACCGAGTGGGAAGTTCGACGACAGACTTCACTTCCCCTCTTCCTCTTAAAACCAGGCAGCTGAAGAGACCCTTTCAACGGAATCACTTTTCTGTTTCTCTACATAGGCTCAACTCTTTGGGCATTCTCCCAGAGTTATACACAGAGATCGTACACATCTGGTAGACAGAAAGTTGGTTCTTGGACTTCAAAAACAACAAAAAACAGAATCCCCACCTTCGTTTTCCTTTCGGAGGTCCTCTGACGAAGCACCAGTCCACGCTGATTGGCTGCCCCATCAGATCCTGCCCGTTCAGGCCCTCCATGGCTGCTTGGGCTTCCTTGTAGGTTTCGTATTCCACCAGCGTGTAACCCTGCGAGACATTTGGGGAAGAGACGTTGAGCGCTCATCACACGACGCTTTCCTCCATCGGCCCAAACGATTCGTTCACGCCTACTTTATGCATTCTTTTTTTGCAATAAAGTTCTCTTTATTTTTCATGTTAAGGCAAACTCCGCAACAGATCCAAGAGATACGACGAGAGAAGAAAACATCACACAATCGAAATAAATCACATATACATATATCATTTCATATCCCAGATCCGCAACCTATCGCAGAGTATCCGAGCTCTTCACCTCGTTTTTTTAACCCTCGTCCCTCCTATATCCTTCTCCCCTTCGTTACCTCTTCTGGCCATCCTTTCTTGCTAACCTTCCTCCTCTCCTTCTCTCTCTCCTCTTCCTCCAACTCTCCTCCTCTTCCTTCTTCTTTCTCCTCCCTCTCAACCTTCCTCTTACCACCTTCTTGCTTCTTCTTCCTATCTCCTCTTCCTCCTGTTCACTGCGTACTTCCCTCATTCTGCTTTTTACTAACAACCTTTTGGCATCCAGTCTCCTATTAGCAAAACGATTTCTCTTAATCTGGTTCATTCTTGTATCCGATCCACACCTTACACTTCGTGTCACTCAACACCTATGACTTCCTCAGCCACGATTTGGAGAATAAGTCACAGACTATGCCACAAACAAGCACATCAAATGTTGGCATAGGACAGGTAGTCCTCAACTTACAACCATTCACTGAGTGGCCGTTCAAAGTTACAACGGCGCTTAAAAAAGGCGACTTCAGCACCATTTTTCACACAACCGATTCGACATCCCTGTGATCAAAATTCAGCAGCTTGGCGACTGCTTCATATTTATGACGGCCGCCGTGTCCCGGGGGGTCACGCGATCCCCTTTTGCGACAAGCGAAGTCAATGGGGGAGCCAGATTCACTTCACAACTCGGTGACTAACCAATCAGCTGCAACGATTCGCTTAACAACTGCGGCAAGAGAGGGCGTAAAATGGGACAACTCACTAAACAAAGAGAAATTTGGGGCTTCGTTGTGGTCGTAACTCGAGGACTACCTGTAGTTTGTAAAACCAACCCACACCAGGAACCAGGCAATCAGAAATAATTGCCGCTCCCAAGAGCTTTCATCAAAACAAGTGTGTTTTTCATCCCAACTGAGTCTAAATGACCATTGCGTGGTTGCTCTGTACCTTTCTTTGATAAGAGAAAGCCTCACAAGCAGCTCACACTCAGACATACCTTCATGAAAAACACTAATAGTGGACAAGCAAGCACAAAAACAGCCGGGGAAGGGATTGAAGCCTGAGAAACAGTCCCCTCGTCAAGTCAACAGGAGTGCTGATTTACCCACAGTTCACCAAGCACTTAAGACGGCAGGGACTTAAAAGCCCGGCCATCAACACACCCCAATCAACTTCTAAAAAGCCACACACAACAGACACAATAAATACCACACACAGAACAGCACGAGAGAAGTTGCTTGTGAATGGGCTCCACCACGAGTCCGCAAGCTCTGAAGACAAAACCTCTCTGGTCTGGGTGACCGACCCAGATTGGATCCTGCGTACCTTCAGATAGCCTGTCCGCCGGTCGAGATTCAAGTGGAGGTTCTTGATCTCCCCAAACTCGGCAAACTTGTCGTGAATGTCCTCTTCGGTAGCTTCCTCATGCACACCCGTGACAAAGAGGATCCAACCTTCCACCGCTATAGCGACAACACAAAGGGCCAAAAGATGAGGCTCCAGAGCCTATAAGGCCCCATTCGAAATATACAAATGAAAACTTTTGACATGCCGAACGGAAGGGAAAAAAAAACAACAGGAAAGGGCATCATCTCACATCTCTGAGGTCCCGGCTCATCACCATCTTGCTCCACACTGTCGTAGTCCTCACGAACACGAGCTCTGGAGCCCTCTTCTGTTTGGGTACGCCCACAAGCGAGAAAAAACAAGGTTTAGTTAAAGAGAAAGAGAAACAAAACTTGGCACCCGTGCCACAGGTCCGCCACCACTGTCCTAGAGTATCATTCCCTTCATTCCCTCCTCTGGCTATCCTTCCTTTCTGATCCCTTCTCTCTCTCTCTTCTTCCTTCTCCTTCCTCTCAACTTTCCTCGGACCTTCTTTCTACCTTCTTATCCTTCTTCTTCCTCCCTCTCCTCTTCCTCCTGTTCATTTCCTGCTTCTTTCATCCTCATTTTTATTATTAGCCTTATTAGCATCCAGTCTCACATCAACGAAACAATTTCTCTTAACATATCTATCTTTACACCCATACCACACTTATTCCTCCTCCTCCTCCTCCTCCTCCTCCTTCTAACTCTCTTACTATGAGAAACAAACCTTTTGGGAGACCACCACCGACCCCGTATGTAATTAAATACAAGTAGCGACGGAGCACCATTCCTGGAGGTTTCGTAACCTTGGTTTCTCACTTTCGGAGGCTAGCAAAGGGAAAACCCGAGTGGCACACCTCCCCTTCCAGACGAGATGGCAAAAGCAGCTTTAATTTCTCACAGCTTAGCAGGGAAGGCAGGAGGAATGTGTCTTCGGAGAGACTCACAGTGATGACACAAGCAAGTCTTGGTTCTGTTGTTCTGTGCTGGCTGAGCACAAATTTTAGCTATCCCCATCCTGAACCATGCCTCATGTAGGCTGGGAAGGAAGTCTGCCATCTTCTGCCATCAAAGGCTAGGAGGAAGGAGAGGTGGGGGGGGAGGGGGACAAATGGCCAATCAACCTGTATGTGTACATGTGTACCTGATGGGGAAATAGGAAGGAGGGAGCTGACAGCTTGACAAAGAGCAGGCAAGCTGGAAACCAGTTTGTGTCAAGGCCATGAACCCAGAGAAAGAACGTGGACTACGCCGAACATCTTGTTTTAAATGCCTGTAAGCCACCCTGAGTCCCTCGGGAGAAGGGCAGGGTATAAATAAAATTATTTATTTATTTATTTATCTCAGCGTTCCCCAAAACACCTGGGCAAACTCTTGTTGGGTGAAACCGGACTGGTCGCTGGGAGGGCTGGGATGAAGGGAAACCTTTTGCATCTTCTGAATGTGGGAAATTTAGTTCTAGCCTGACTCTACGGCAACCAACATCTTCTGGTTAAAAAAAAATCATCGCTTCACCCAAATGGGAGTCGAGGGTCTTTCTCTTCTAAGAGAAAAGACTGGGGCGGGTCTGATATTTAGGCTAGAACCTGCCACAGGCACATACCATTTAGTTATATTTATTTATATCCCACCTTTATCATTTCAATAAATAACTCAAGGTGACAAACATAGCTAATACTCCTTCTCCTCCTGTTTTTCCCCAAATAACCACCCTGTGGGGGTAAGTTAAGCTAAGAGAGTGTAATCAGTTCAAAATCACCCATTTGGTTTCTGTGCCTAAAGGACTAGAACACCCTGTCACCTGGCTTTTAACCACCCTGAATTAAACCGCAGCTAAACTGAGAAGAACAAAACAGGTCCATTGAAGAGAGGATATCCTCAATCTGATGTGCTCTTGATCTCTGCGCCCAGAAATAAGGGCGGCCCGAAGAACGCATTCTATGCCATGAACCACTTACCTGACCCAAAGCCTCTGCCTTTTCTTTTCTTCGCCTTTTCCTTCAACTTGTGGATGCTTTCTGGAGAGAAATCAAATATGGTCAGATCAAATAACAACAGCAGCAAAGAATGGAAAGCGCTTCATTTTTAACGATTGCACTCTGAAAGCCCAATTCAAAATACAGGTGGTCTCGACTTACAACTAACAGTTCATTTAGCAATTGTTCAAAGTTACAAGAGGGTTTGAAAAAAAGAGACTTGTGACAGTTTTTTCACACCCACAACAGTTACAGCAGCATCCATGTGGCCAAGCGATCAAAATTCAGATACTTGGCAACTGACTCATATTTATGACCGTTGCAGTGTCCTGGGATCATGCGATTCTCTTTGGCCACCTTCTGACAAGCATGGTCAACGAGGAAGCCTGACTAACTTAACACCCCTGTGACTGACTTAACAACCGCAGTGATTCACTTAACGAATGTGGCAAGAAAAGTCACAAAATGGGGGCAAAAACCAAATTTCTTACTTAGTCACTTAAATTTTGGGCTCAAGGAGTATCTCTAATAGGAAACATATTACAAGTAAATGCTAGAAAAAACTTATAATAGTAAGAACAGATCGAACGAAGAAAAGGGTCATCTGCCCTACAATTACAGAACGGCTGAAAGAATGCTCCCTAGTGGGATGTTCGGTGAATAGTAGTAAAATTCAGAATAAGCCCCTTAACTTTGAAATGCAAAAATAAAAAATAAAAACAAAGACAAGAAGTCAGAATCCACCCACAGGAAAAAATAAGCCCCATTAGTCAAAGAGCAGGACGAACAGATATTTAACTATAATGTGATTTTAACATTAATATATAAAACAACAGCTTTTCAACTTCGGTTTTACATTTGCCTTCATTGTTACATATTTATTTATACTGCGTATTTCTTAACTGTCTACCTCGGGGAGGAGACTCCGGGTGGTGCACCGTATAATCAGAACAGAGCAGAATTAACAGAGTTGGAAAGGGACCCTAGGGGTCCTCTAGTCGAACCCCCCTGCTCAGGCAGGAAACCCTACATACACCATTTTAGTCAAATGCTTGCCAATCCCTTCTTGAAAACCTCCAGTGACCGAGCTTCCACAAGTTGTGGTTGTTATTATTATTATTATTTAGACTTATATACCGCTTAACAGTGTTTTTACAGTACTCTCTAAGCGGTTTACACAGTCAGCATATTGCCCCCCCCCACGCCAACAATCTGGGTCCTTCAGTTTAATTGTTCTGTCAGGAAATTTCAGTAAATAGCTAGCAAATTGTCTTTATAATATTTGTTTAATGGCCGCCTTAAATCATCGCTAACATTAGGTAACGGACCGTCTGTGCTGAACCGGATCGACGCAGCGCGCATGCGCAGCCGGCCAGCCTTCGCGGGCGGGCGGGCTAAAGAAGGGAAAGGGAGGGAATGGGCGCCCCGCTCTATCCGAGCCGTTACCGTCGCCATCCTCGTCCATGGCGAAGTCCTCGCCGCCCGCCTCGTGAAGGTCCAGCACGTCAGCCATGTCGGCGCACTCAACTCAGGCTTCTTCTTCAAGGAGGCCGTGGAGACAGGCTCGAAAAGGAGGACGCGATAGCTTCCGGCCGGGACAGGAAGTGCAACCTCTTTTGGGGGAAAGGCACTTCCGGGCAGCCGTTTTAGAGAAAGGTTCCCTCCCACCCACGTGCAAGGCGATAACTGAGTCTGCGCGGCACCTTCGGAGGCGGGGGCGGGGGGGGCGGCCTGGCAAAGAAGGCGATGTGGCGCCATCTTTGGGAAGGTTTCAAACCGGGCTGCCCCTTGCGGCGGCGCTGGGGATTGCAGCGTCAAATTCCTTTCCGCCCCCCCAAATATGGTTTTTATCATCAATATATATAAAATGCAAAGAAAATATGGCTAAGAAGTTAAGGGAAGGAAAAAGAGAGGGAGAAAGAAAATGTGGGGGGCAAGGGAAGGGGGAAAGGTAAAAAAAGCACTGACTTCAGTATCAAGTTGCGTGTTAACTCAGTTGGAAGGGAATTGGGGTCACTCCCAGCCCCAAAGAGCTCCTAACCTTAGCAGGCTGCTAATAGCCCTTCCCTGGGTAGGATCTCCACCTGCCCCTTCCCGATGAGCCTTGCCCAACCAGAGCTTTGCAAAAGCTCACAGATCCCGGCTACAACACAGCTAAAGCAAGCATGCTTCTACAGCTAGTCCTCGACTTACAACATTTCTAACAGTAAACGCATTAATCTAGAAATCACTCCCACTAAAACCTGACACCAGTCAAACCACCCAGGAGGGCTGTATTACTATTACCCTTCTGAACTTTCCCATTATCTATTTCCTTAGCTTCTTCTGACTATAACTTTGTTGGTCCTTATGATTTATGTCGGTTGCTTATTTAGGATCCTAGGATTATCACCGAGTGCTGTGTCTTATGATTTATGATGTGGCATCTTATTATTATGATAATGATTTATCACTAGTTGCTTGTATGTACATGGAGAGCTTCTGCACCGGAGGCAAAATCACCTCTCTGGCTGTTTTTGCATCTGCTCCTCCAACAATCTTAGTAGCTGCAAAATTGAATGTATGGCCTTGTTTACTGCAATGTGAGGATACCAATGACCAACGAGTCTGGGTCTCCTCCTCTGACCCTCGCTTGTCTTCTTGCAGTCTGGTGGTTAGATTCCTCCACGTCTGTCCTACATAGCCACACTGGCAAGCCATTCTCTTTTTCCTCAGCTCCAAAATCGGCCATCACTTGGTGCTGATACTCCTGCAAACTCCTGGCCACGCCTGAGGCCAGGAAGAGCAGACAAGATCCAAATGTTTCTAAAATGGGCTTCACTTCTAAACAGTGGAAAGAACAAGAGAAAGAACTTTTTCCCAAATCCTGTTTATTACACAAAACTATGGACTACAAACCAAGTCCCAAACACAGAAATCATGAAAGGGATAAGCAGCATATGAAAAATATTGTAGGTAATACTGCACGGATAACCTGGAGATTATCAAACAGTTACAGGAAACAGAGACGAAGTTGCGTGGTCAGAAAAATCAGCATCAGAAGGACGTACCGTATTCACATTGGGGTCAAGTGAAAATAAGAGACCTGTTCAAGCTCTCTCTGGATAGATTCAGGCAAGACCTCAAATGGGTCAGGCTAGTGTGAACAATACAGGAGACATACACATTCTTCTTCAAAGAATTAGTTATAAGCTAACGTTATAAATCCTTTAAACGTTAATACTGTGTAAACCATAGCTATGTATAAAATATATAAATATATATATATATATATATAAAAGAGGATATTGTTTTATTATTTCATGTATACAAATGACAAGGTATTGAAACATGGAGACCACCAAAGATCACTTTCTTGAGCCCAGCTAATATTTCCACCAATCAATCAAGTCTTTATTATAATCATAGACCAGAACAGATCACCTATCTTTTTGCAAATCGTTCCATTTACCTTGAGAGGGCCTGATATTTTCAATCAAGAGATCTCTTAGGCCACCTTTTTGGACCGGATTAGGGCTTGAAGCTTGTTTATACATGACCAAAGAACCAATTAACCTGGCATGTATGAGACCGACATTCCCTAATGTGTTCTAAGACTTTGAAAGTAAACCCTGAATACAGCAATAATATAAAACTAAGTCATGGTACAAAGACAGGTAGTCCTTGATATACGATATTAAGTGTAGCAACTGTTCAAAGTTAATGGCACTGAAAAAAGTGACAATCAGTCTATTCTCTAAAACCAACATTTCCAACCATCACAGCAGCTCCACGGTCAAAATTGGGGCACTTGGCAACGGGCACGTGGGAAGGAACCAAGGTGGCAAAGTTAAAGCACTTTGCAATCAAAGCGTACTGGTAAATTTCTATTTTTAACCTTATATTATCAGACTAATCACCTTTTTAATTACAGATAGTCCTCGACGTACGGCCACAATTGAACGCAAGATTTCTGTTGTTAAGTGAGGTATTTGTTTTGCCCCATTTCACAACCTTTCCTGCCACAGGTGTTACGCGAATCACTGCAGTTGTTCCGTTAGTAACCGATTTGTTAAGTGACTCTGGCTTCCCCCGTTGACTTTGCTTGTCAGAAGGTCACCAAACATGACCCCGGGACACCACAATGGTCGTAAATATGAACCAGTTGCCAAGCATCTGAATGTCGATCACGTGGATGCTGCAATGGTTGCAACTGTGAAAAACGGTCATAACTTTTTCCAGTGTTGTTGCTACTTTGAACTAAGCGAACTGTCGCAAGGACTACTTGCGCTGGTCCCTAGAGATAACAATATTCAGCTAATCTCCAAACAACTTACCAAGAATTCTTTGTAGATTTCTGCCAAGAGAAATTCAGAGCATGGGAAATGAAGAAGAAATGACAAAGAACGACTTACGGACATTGCTCAAAGCATTTCAAGGAACCAAACGAGAGATAATCTAACGATATTAGAAAGAAGGCGTCTGGAAGCAAAAATGGCACCACCAGCATTAGCAGAATCAACAAGCCAAACCCAGGGCATGCTTCAAATAGACACCACGATGCTGATCTGGGACTTGCAAGATGACCATTTAGAGGAGCCTAATGGTGAGGGAACCAATTCCCCAGACACTTTACACCAGTCTCCTCTCCTGGTAACAACTGGTTGCAGTGTTTACTACAAAAACCTTCCAGGAAGAGATTTCTGACAAAGGAGACTACAGAACCTGCGTTTAGGCAAAGCTTACTTGAATGCCCGGCCTGTATCATTCATGTCTTACCCTTTAACAGAAATAAAAGTGAAAAGTGGAATCGCTGGAGGAGTTCCCTGATGCACTCACCCAATCCTTCTACAATAAACGGATTCATTTTGTTGAAGTCGAGAAGTCTTGAATCCAAAAATGCTCAAACGGCTTTAAGTCAAAGCAAAAAACACTATAGCTAAACGGATTAAGAGAAAGGGAACACACCACCGTATAAACCTGCTCTCTAACTTTTCAGGCATGGGAGGGCTAATCAAGATCAAAACAACTGTGCTGCAAACCAGTCAGATTTACTTACAAATCACCCTGAATAGACTCGAATGATGGATGGTAGGATACAAAAAAGGCAATGGGCATGTATATTTACAATGGTTCCAGTATCCCAGGGTCATATGATTGCCCTTTTTAGCATTCTTGTCAACCGTCCTGCTATGCTAACCCGCATAAGAAACTCCTGAGACATTTTCTTCTCCAAGAGTATAACTTTACTGAAAAGCCATGCGGGCACAGAAGTGGAAAAGCCAGTTCTAACATTTCGTGTGCAAACAGCATAGGAAAACATCCCCTTCTCCCCCCACCCTCTCACACCTGGACTGTCCATTGTCCATTGTCCATTGTCCACTAATCAGTTATACTTACTTTGTTTTGAGAATGATCTGTCTGCCTCGGAAGTTCCCAGCTGATGACCTTGGAGTTTGGGTCTGCCTCAAGCTTCCAGACGGCACACTTGCATCCCAGAGTTCCCTCTCAAACTGTTCTCACATTCCAGTGTCTTCCCTCCCTCCCTGTCGTGGTTGTTTGGTTGCGAGCAGAGCTGAGTCAACCATGACACGTCCCCGCGGGGTTCCAACAAACAAAA
>JANHFO010000780.1:29574-43474 GCA_032468095.1 Pareas carinatus
GAGAGAGAGAGAGAGAGAGAGACCCCATCCAGCCATGTAAATTTCCTCCTAAGTCTAAAGGGATACATGCCAGACTCAGGTTTTCCACCTCAGTGAGAATAAGATTTTTATCTTATGTTGTTGAGGGGAAAGCCTAAGATTATGTTAACTTTAAAATACATCTGTAACATAAACAGAAGCATCAGATGTTATTTTAAGCCTTTAAAACAAGAGAGATTGGAAATAAATAGGACAGTTTCCCATGAAAATATTGTCTGGGTATCTCTTTAGCACATGAACTCTCTAAAATGTCTGAGGTACTTCCTGCTGGCAGACAGGGGGAAACATTGGGCCAATATCATATTCTATATTCAGCAATATGACAGCAATTAAGTGGAATTAAATAGCCACTCTCAAAGCTTTGAGTTATTTATTCTTGCAATACTATAATTATGTGTTATTCTGTATGTATGTAGCTTACGAGTTAGAAACAACAGCCCAGATGAGATTTTGTTTCGCAGTCTATGGCTTGATTAAGCATCTGAGGTTACTTGTTCCATAGTCATTGCTATTATTTCCTTCTTTTGTCTGAATAAAGGAAATTATCTGTTTATCCAGCCAGCTGATAACATCTTTCTGATCTTGGCTAATCTCAAAACAGTTATCTAGGATCAGACATGATCCCACTTGGGAATCCAGGGTTCTTGGCTAGATCGGGAATTCAAAGCAACATCCTGGAAGAAAGTAGCAACAAAGGACTTCAAAGGCATATTCATGAAGTAAATAAGACTACAGCTTGATTCAAAGATGGTATTGGAATTAGTATTATTTACATGTATTGACGCGCTTGACATTAATTTTCATTTGATTTAAGGCAATCAATCCCGACCCTCCTTCCTAGCCAACGGTGTTCTTAATTTCATTGGGAAAAATTCTGAGATGTTCAAGATCAGTTGCCTTGGAAAGGTTTATCATTTGCCAAATGCTAAAAGAAAGAATAAAAACTGCCTTTTTTTACTGCAGGGCTACAAAATATGCAAATGGACAATCAGTCTGGATTTGTGTGTGCGCACATGTGCACACACATGTGTGCCTTTGAGTCAGTGTTGACATTGACTCCTGGCAACTGCCTGTACTAATTCCTGTTGCTTTCTTGGCAAGGTTTTTCAGAAGTGGTTTGTGAGTGCCTGCTTCCTAGGGCTGAGAGAGAACATGATTCCCCCAAGGTCACCCTGCTAGTAGGTACCTAAAGTGGCAGTAACCCAGTGTCTTTACCAATACACCAATCTGCCCTCTCAAACTTTAAAGACCAACTGCTTCATTTTGGGACACTAAATGTACAGACAGAAGACACTTCTGCATAACAACTGCTCAGGCTATGCAGTTCTTGGGTGAGGGTGGCCAATTAAATAAGTGCTTGAGCAAAGTACAACTCTACCACCACCACTGTATGAAGCAATCAGAATGATATATACAGCCCACTCTCCCTTAAGACTCACAGCTGACAGATTCAGATCTCACATTATATCATGTCCCATGTACAGGTCTTTACATAACTTCTACAATTCCTCTTGGAGGAAGGGTTTCCATTTGGCCAAGTATATCTCCTTTGTGGTGTTTTCAGTCACATTGGCCATCAGGAGTTTAAGAAACAATGTGGTTGCCTTGCTACTAAGAGCTGAGGAAGCCAAGGGAAGCAGCTCCATGATTGCCCTTAGCATGATTCATTTCTTTCCTCCACTTTTTGGCAGAACCCTTTTCGCGAAGCTTTTATAAATGTGAAAGAAGCTGCAAGGACACCAGATGCAATTCAAATTCCATCTACATGTCCAATGGGTTCAGGAGAATGCATTGCATTGTGTTTACACTGCAAAGTTTCTTGTGGAAGCAATGCAAAGCCCCTTTATTGAGACTTCCAAACTGATTTGGACTAAAGCTACAAGATACAGGTAGTGCCTCCATAGTTTTCTGATGCTAGAAACAAAAGATGCTGGAATAAAATCCTGTGATTTGATCTATGTGGCTTTTTCTAGGTGCCCCTCTGATGATTCCTACTGAAATTATCAAACCAGACATTTTGAAATTCCAGGAAGAAGTCTTCTGTGATTATCTCCTATCCATTGCAATTCTCTGCAATGATTGCTCCTTTAAGCTTCCCTGTCATTTTGGCCAATGACATTCATTCTACATTCCTTCAGCTGCAACCTTCCAAACATTTGGCATGTGCCCTGTCTCACATTCCTTTAGACACACCTAAAGAAATAGTAAAAATGAATAAAAATTGTAAAAAAAAACAAGAAAAAAGAAATGCCAAACAATTACTCAGCTGCCCTGAGTCCTTGGAGAGGGATGGCATATAAATATGAAAAATAAATAAATAAATAAAATAAATAAATTACATTGCATGATCCAGGGACTATACGTCCCATACTCAGAATTATGCCCCTGTATTAACAGTAATTATATGACCGGTTTATATATGTAATGTTTGGAATGCCTAAACATTGTTAATATTTTTTCATATACAGTATGTCTTGTTTTCTGTTTGTTGTTGTTGTTAATGTTCTTTGGGAAAATTGATTATGTTGCCTAAAATAAGTGATTTACTGATCTTTAACAAGACTTCCTTCCATTCTTACTGTTCAGAGAAGAAACATAGCCAGTGTTGCGTAGTGGGTTCAGCAGTCATAGAAGGAGATGGTATAGGTCAAACAGGAACTGTTTATTTACAAATCAGGATCATTACAGTAATAGACATTATCTTACAGCAGGTTCTTTCAACTGGCATTTTCCTGTGCAACACGCATGCTTATATACAGTTTAGCCACTAGGTGGTAGCCAATAGGCAATCACGTTTTTTCCAGGCAATCCCCCGGACAGCAGACATCCTGTCTGGAGGCCTAAAGGCTTCACCAACTTTAACCCAGTGAATCAGCAAGTTTCCATTAAACACATACACTAGATATAAGGCCAATAAATAACAGCCAGAATATCACATCCTCAGGAAAAGCTAGATTTTGAGTCAAAATCTTTGAAACCCCAAAGGAAGGGCCTAAAAATGAATTCTGGCAATGGACAAAGTCAGAGAAAAGACAGTAAGTGCTGCTTTGACCATGAACTGTTTATGTAATTTCTGATTGGTAGCGTGATACATTCTTGTTTTCATCCTATATAGCATTAGCTGAGTTCAGAGTCCAGAAGTTCAAAATGGCATTGACAGAGAAATGCAGAGGCAACAAACAGTTGTTGAGGTGAGAGGTTCTCAAAGGAAATATTTTCCTCCCTGAAAGCTACCATTTTGCATTGGAAATATTCCCACATTTAGTATAATATTTCCCGAATAAACCAGTGCTATAATATATTCCATTCAAAATATTCAATATAGGGTATGCTGTTCTTTTTTGTTTCTCTTACAAATGAATTTGTATAATATTGTACTGATTTCTTTTCCCACAGAAAAACTTAATCTTGGTGAAGGTCTCAGTGTAGTTTGAATTTCTTGCAGGGAACAGGGTGGTTGAGATTTGTTTTGTATTTCAGTCTTGACAACTCAGGATGTATGAAATCTCTTGGAGAGGTTTTTCTCCCTGTTAAATCACTGTCTATGAAACCCCAGTCAAAGGTCATAGCTGAAGCAATGAAGATATACTGCAATTCTATAAAGTATAGGAAAGCACAGGCAACACAGATGCAATAATTGTAATACTGTCACTAGGGCTAAAATGTGCTTATGAACTCCATGGTCAAAAATACTCATCTCACTCCAATTCCAGGCTTTCATTCTTCCTCTAGTTCTGCTTCTTGTAAAACAAGGTTTGAAGCAGTATGTTGTTCCTGGTTAAAATGAAATATGGTTGCCAATACTTGGCTCAAAGTTTATTTCTTAAGAAAATGTCTGAACTTTTGACTGAAAATCAGTCCCTGCAAGGCAAATTAAAATCAGTCCATCAGTGTTTCTTATAAAACAAAAAAGTGGCTGATAAACACAAGAATTAATAAAATACAATATTCAGGTAGTTGACTGACAATCATTCATTTAGCAACTGTTTAAAATTACGATGTCACTGAAAAATGAGCCTTCCTCAAACTTACAACCTCACAACATTCCCATGGTCACATGATCAAAATTCAGATTGTTGACAATGAGCTTGTATTTTTGAAGGTTTCAGCATCCTGGAGTTGTATGTCATTTGAAACCTTACCACCCAACTTCTGACAAAGTCAATAGAGGAAGCCAGATTCACTTAACATCCACTTGATTCACTTAGCAACTCCTGTGATTAGCCTAACAACCACGGCAAAAAAGGTCATAAAATTGGATGTGACTAATTTAACATCTGTCTTGCTTCGCAACAAAAATTCTTGTTCCAATTGTCATCATAAGTCATCAACAAAACCACATGAAGTATTACTATTGCTTTATGAGGCCTTAGTAAGGTCACACCTGAAATATTGTATCCAGTTTTGGCCAACACGTTACAAAAAAGATGTGACACTGGGAAAAGTGCAAAGAAGAGCAACTAAGATGATTTGCCTGGGGAGAAAAACATATGAAGAATGGTTGCGGGAATTGGGTATGGCTGGTCTAGAGAAAAGAAGTACTAGAGGTGACATGAGAGCAGTGTTTCAGAATCTGAGGCGCTGCCACAAAGAGGAGGGGGATCGACCTATTTCCCAAAACATCAGAATGCAGGGCAAAAAACAAAGGATGGAAACTACGTCATCAAGAGAAGCAACCTGGAATTAAGGAGAAACTTCCTAACATTGAGGACAATTAACCAGTGGAACAGTTTGCCTTCAGAAGTTGCAGGTTTTTAAGAAAAAAACTCGACAGCCCCTTGAAATGGTATAGGTTCTCCTCCTTGAGGTTAGACTAGAAGACCTCCAAGGTCCCTTCCATCTCTTTTCTGATCGAGATTTTCTGATCAAGTATTTATCTGCCCGCAGGGCTTAATTCACACAGTGTGACCGAAAGGGTAGTATCAGAATGGAGAACTATTTACTGAGAATTGGTGAATAAAATACTCATAGTAAAAAACAACAGCAATCAAAATGGCAGCAATAATAGTTCAATCAGTGCTCCCAGTTTTGAGGTGTGTCTTCCATACCATGCAGAGCTTTGATCACACCATCATAGCTTCTATCTTGACTTTTTTGACCATACCCTGCTGCTTCTGATATTTGCTGGATCTGTGACAGTCAGCCACTCAAATATCCCAGAATTCCAGATCTGGCTGTGCATTTTACAGAATTTCTTCATCTTTATATGTACATTTTGTGCTCAAGTAGAGCTTTCTTCAGTTAATATTTACTTATGACCTTTATTCCAAGAGCAGGAAAAATGTGTAACAAATGCTTAAAAGTTATACTGTTGTGACAGTTAAATGGAATGCAATGCAATCCTATAAAATGAATCAACTGATTGTGGCTAGATATTTTTGGGGGGGGATATTGTTAAAAAAACCTTCCCTTAGAAAAAAAAACAACCCCAAGCATTGGCATTATATACAGCTGCACATTAAAGCTGGCAAAAGAGACTCTGAATTTCAAGTGTGAACCTGAAAACACTGAATGTGCTGGCGTTTTTTCCCCCAAAGAAATCCTCCTTTGTAGAAGATATGTAATGTCCCTTTGTGCCAGGCTAGTTTGCATAAGAATGACTCTCTTTTGTTGCTTGTGGTCACATGGAGGAGATCACAGTAAGTAATGAAAGAAACAACATAAATGATCATTTTCCATTTTCTCCAAGTCTTCCCTCCTCCAACAAGCATTTTTAAAAATTTCTTTTAGAATGTAAATACTGCTAAGTATTTAAAAGAGCTCTCTGCTATTAACATTTCAGACTTAATTAGTACTTTCCCCCCTTATCTACTTCTATACCTTCTCAGTTCTTCAGTGCTAAGCAAGAATATCATTAGCTTTTAAGAAGCTGCAGGGCTTCAAGACTCAATAGAAAAATAGTTTTCTGCCCTCATGTGGCGAAATTCATTATCAGGGATATGATCCAGCCAAAATTTAGTACTAGGAAAAGGAGAAAGGGAAGAAATATATCTGTTAAGAAAAATTTGTAATCCAGACTCGTCTTATATGAGGAAAATGTGTAAAGCATCAACATTTTCAGGCAACCTTTTCAAAAACATTTTCCTGCTGCTGCAAAAATGGGATAAATTGAATTTTTTTTAAAAAAGAATAACTCAGAAAAGGAACATTAATGAAACTCTCTTCATTCCACTTCTGTAGACTTATTTTTTCTCCATTAAAGTCAAAGGGATGTAAAATGGTTGACTGCTTTATACTTTGATACACTAGTCCACACTCTGGATAGAAACATATAAAATGATAGAATTACTTACCCAGAAAAATAGATATATATTTTTTACCTTTAGCAGCAGTCTACCATCTACAAATTTAGCAAGAGAATTTTTTTCTTCACATTTTATGGCTAAAGTAATAATTAATAATTTCAGCGATTTAATTTATTGATGCTAGGCTGCCATTCAAAGTACTAGAGTTGGCCAATCAATTTGGTGTCTCTAGATGGAAATGAGACAGAGACAGGCAGGCAGACATAACATTGCATAAGCAGCTTTTCCTCAAAGCAAACTTTACTCTGAAAATTAAATATCCAAAATAACATACTTTAAAAAGATATTTTCTGCCAACTTGTATAACTTGTCATCTGCCAAAGTGAATATACCATAGACTGCCAATCCTACATGGCAGTCCAACTTAACAATGTTGCATTCAATTAATTTGAAAACTATAATTGAAATTTGAAGTCCAGAACCATTTTTAACCCAATGATTGCCTTCCTTGACCATAATGGGGAGTTATAAGCCAAAAATCGGAAGATGAAGAAGTCTAATCTAGGAGTTCTAAATCTGAAAAAAATTAAGCAACAGAGTTAGCATGATGCTCTTCTTCTACTATGGTCCTCTACTATGCATTTATTTTTCTTTATGATGTTTCAACTGAATGACCATGTTTGTCTCTAAGATATGGGTTCCTTACAGTTTCCAAGGTAATGAAACAGGCAGAAGGGACACAAGTATACTTCTCTTACAAACTGCTTACAATAAATGCACTTGTAGATCCAGATACTAACTTTTCAAGTGCCCATTAAGTAAAATGCTCACAGCTGACCTTTTAAACATATGTAATTATCACTTTAAGCCCTTCAAGTCATTTAAATTTCAGATTGGACTTTATTATTATTATCTTATTCACCACACATAAAAGACTCCTTTGAAATTGATATAGCAGGACCTGTACTCGAAATAGGAAGAAGTTGGCAGGAGCAGGACAAAAATTATATTTAATTTTATCACACTTATGTTTTACAGCTCCATTTTTATTTTATGTATTTGATTTTATTCTTGACTTAAATAGAAATAATTTATGTATTTCATTCATGCTCTGTGCATTCTACTGCTTAACTCTTCCCTGATCAGTGGTCATAATAAACATACTCAGTTCTGATTTATTTTGATTCACTTTTGAATTTAAATTGAATTAAAAGCAACCCATATATTTATTTACAAGTTTGATAATGATTCTTGTTTGGGGAAGGACTTTGAAAATTACCTTCCATTGAGCTTTCTGTATTTGCCTTGGGATCTATGGATTCAATTGCTGTAACCAAACAAGATAAACACAGACTTCAAAAGATAATCAGAACTGCAGAACAAATAATTGCTACAAACCTTCTCTCCATTGAAGAACTGTACACTGCATGAACCCAAAAAGAACTGTGAAAATGATTATTGACCCCTCACATCCTGGACATAATCTGTTTCAACTTCTTCCCTCTGGACGCTGGTACAGGGCATTGAAACCAAAACAACTAGACGCAAAGACAGTTTCTTCCCCCATGCCACCAATCTCCTGAACAACTAACTTCCACTACAGTGTTAAATTATCTAGTAGAAATATATCATTATTACCCTTCTCCTCTTTCTTCTTACTTATTACCTATTACCTATTCTCTTATTTGTATGACAATTAACTTGATACTTACATCTTAAAATATAAAATAGTTGTGTCATTTAGTATTCTAGTTAGACTTATAGATTAATTATTAGTATTCTATGACTGTTCAAATATATTTGATTATTAGTATTCTATGACTGTTCAAATATAGACCCAAACCTATACCAAAAATTGTAGAGTAAGACATGATTAATGTGTTTGTGACAAGTTTTGTCACAAATGATTTGACATGTGTTGTGACATGATTATTATACTTTATAACATGATGACACAATGAATGTACTTTGACTATGAATGTAATTATGATTAGGATTGTGGTTTGTTGATTACATGTAATACGTGCATGACATGATGAATGTACTTTATGATTATGAAGGTATTTTATGATTGTAATCACATTTTGTCAATTATAGCCTGTATGTAAGAATAGAGACAAATACCCCAGAGACAAATTGCTTGTGTGTTCAGACACACTTGGCAAATAAAGAAATTCTATTCTATTCTGTTCTCTTCTCTTCTGTTCAAATGTTTGCACTCTGATGAATTTACAGCAAAATTAGCATAGTTGAAATGAAGTTATGCTATTTTTAGATTCAGGTTCAGGTGTTCCACATTTTGCCCCAGTCAGAGAAAACAGTCAATATAACTAGAGCCAGCTATATCTAATCAAATGAGTTTGCTTTATCTTACTATAGTATAAAGAAAGCAAAGAGGTAGGAAATATGTTTTCCATTTCCTCTTCCTTTTTTCAAAGCCAGTGCTGGTATCAAGGCCAAATCAACTAGATTTAAACACAAAATAAAACAACCATTGTTGATGGAGCAGAAAGCAATCAAAGTGACATGTGGACAAAGGTAATGATGTTTATATCGTCACATATGTAAAGACATAGCTAGGAAGATGCAGCCACCTACTCAATGTTTCTTTAATACAGAGAATTGTGAATGCTTTCAGGCTGCAGGACCTGTTAGTGAAAATTAAAAAATTCACAGAACTCTTGATCAAGAGGTAAAGTTCTAGTGACAGAAAAGCAATAATAGAATGAAATTTGTGCAATTTATTTAGTCACATTTATATACTGTAGTAAAGTTATCTAAATTTTACCGAACTGAATGCATCAGTTACCATTTGAGAAAGGTTTGTTACTTGCTACTATAAGTACAAAAAATAAACTGTTTACTAGTTTATTAATGTTTCCAGAACACAAAAATTCAAATTGGAACTCCTCAATGACTTGGGAATTTAACCAAACCCATCAATGTTCGATGGCTGATCATTTAAAAAAATATTTAATCTGCCATAGAATTCTAGAGTTGCACAGAACAAAGTCTCAAAAACTTCATAAAAATACATATTAGAATAAAATGCTTCCTTATTCTTGCATGCATTTGTTCATCTATGCCACTGTTTATCAAACTTGGCAACTTTAAGATATGTAGTCTTCAACTACCAGAATTCCCTAACATGCATGTCCCATGTCATTCATTGGAAATTCGATGTCTGATTTTTAAAAAAAATCAATACTAAGTTCTGGAAAGAAGTGATAACCATTTAATACTAAGTGAAATAATATTTTGACTTATTTCTGAATTACATGCATGATGAGAAATTCCATTGTTTTAAATTCAGAATAAACGAAGGGGAGTTTTGCTAAACAGCCAGTATTGTAAATTTGCTGAATTAAGACAGAGATATTTGTTCATTTAATAACAACAGTTTTATTCTTCCTTGTTAATGCTCCTGCTGCAAGTACTCTGTTTTTCATGGAACTAAAAACAAGACTAACCATGTATGCCTATGGGTTTAATTATAAGCCACACTTGCTCTAAATATATAGGCTATTTGTTCATGTTGAAAAAAAATCAAAACTTATTGCAATGTTTACTTAAATCCTTGGTGAAGCTAAGAGAGTACATTAATTTGGAAAAGTCACAGAATCATTTCTAGCAGTGCCATTGAGAATACTGTCAAGCGTTCAAAAAATATGTATACTACTGAGTGCAAACAAATGCAGAATTGTGTCAAAATTGCCCAAACTAAAAATAATCTGTTGTCCATTCTCCACTCTGTTTTAATGAGCAAACAATTGGCTTTCTGAACAATGTCAATAACATAGTCTAGTACTTTTCCTGATTCAGTAAAAGACTACTGTATCTTGATCAGAAATTCAGTGATTGGAAACGAGATGATCCTACTACATTTTATTAAATGTGCTTGCAATTTGTGAAATTATATAGCAAAACTGAAAGAGAGAAAAAGAAAGGAAGATAGTCAGCCAATTCTTGAATGCCCTGGTGCAGACATAAAAAAGAATAATTTGTGAGTTTCATGCAAATCACTATGCATGCCTTCACTTTCCTGATGGATTTCAGGATTTTATCTGCCTCTAACACTTATACTATAAATACAACTGTTTCAAAGGTCATCTTTTATTTTAGAAAGTTTGTTTTCAGAGATTTTCATTTCCTTTTCTTAATGCTCACTGATACTACCACTTAAAGCAACATGTGAAGCATATTAGTTTTTCTTCCTCTTGAAGTAAAACAATACTTTTAAAGAAAAACTGATTTTTTAAAAAAGAAGGTGGTCATATCTCTCAGTTCTACAAGTCCCTAAATTTTGGACAGAACAAAACTCAAAATTTTTAAATGTATCTTCGGGCAAAATATAAATGAATCGAGACGATTGGATTTGTTTATTTTTTTAATTTCTCCAATCATTTCTTGCTAACAAAGTGGCAGGAGAAATCTGTAGTCAGAATTGAAGAACAAATCAGAGCTATCAGTTGTTTAAACAGCCAGATTTGGAGATGAATATTGGTGGAGATAAGGAGATGTTCAGATTTCTAGCAAAAGGATAATTTTCATTACTATCTAAAACTTGAACTAATTCTGCAATTCTGCTGTATTACAGAATTGTCAACCTTGAGTCTCTAGGATATATGTGTGGACCCCAAAGGGCTTTGTTATAGTCCCTGAACACTATCCAAGTTGCAACTGAATTTAATAATTATAGCAGGATTATAAAATTATCAAAAGAATCATCAATGTCTTTTGTTCCTGTGATACCAAATCCCATATGTAGGCACTGACATTTTAAATGGAAGTCCTGAAGAACACATCATTGATAGTTTTCTTCACTAACCTGTGGAAATTGTTCTGAAATCTCTCTATATATTTTGGGAGTTGGCTGCACCATTGGTGTAGATGAAATATTAATGTTCATTGGGTGTTGCATAGAGATTCCACATCTGTTAAAAACTCACTTTTTCCATGTAATGTCATGCCTGGGTTTTGTAGTCAATATCTCCCTTAGACTTATGATTTTCTGCTCCTGTGTCTGTCAGAAGCTCAGAGATCCATCTAAATCAAAGCCTATGTGGCACCAGCTACAGCTTACCATAGATCTCTTCCCTGAAATCAAACAAACTACCATGTAGACATTTTAAGGTAAGGGCTAATGGTGAGTCTGGAATGAAGGATTTTAGCCCAGCAATTACAATGTGCTCTTTCATGTAAATAAATGAAAATAAAGTTCAAAGACCAACAGTTGCTTTTCTTGAAAGACAGGAGTTTGTAGAATTTGATATGTTGACCAACTGTCATATTTCCTGATGAAACTGTGATATCATTCATAGCTAAAAACTGTAACAATGCATTTAATATTACTCTGTTATATCAATATTTCCTGTAAAATGTTTGCATGTGCAATAATTTCGCAGTTAAAGATAAAGAATTCTGAGAAATTGCAGAATCTATAGGCCACTTAATCACATATTTTTCACTATGCTGAGTGACTATGCATTTATTTTTGCTTAGAATGTAGTCATAATTTATAAATACAGTTGATAGATAGATGGATGATAGATGAACGACAGACAGACAGATAATTATATATACATTTTATGCAAATCTGTGACAGAATAATTTGGGAACCTATAGTATTATTATCACTATTCCACAATTCCATCTAACTTAAAATAACCTATGATGAGGCCATCATCAAACAATAGTTTCCTTCATGTACAATTCCCAAGTTGGGAACCAAAGGCCTGTTTTGTGTCTTAAATGTTTAGGCTGAGTTCATAATACTGCACTTTCTTTTTAATAATTTTTCCATTGTTAATGCATCACATAAAGAAACAAGTGGGTTTTTTCTGTTGCAATAAGAAGATCCTTCAAAAAGATTGGATGCAACTCCATATAATGATGCAAACAATTTTGATATTATGATGAAATTAGAATTATTCCTAATGAGCTCTAGGAACAAGGTATTAGAAAATCCCTGGAAATTTATATGGACTTTTTGTTGAAAGATGAAAAATTCAAATTGATGGTTTCTGAATTTGGACATTAAAAAGAAACCAGAAGGTTGGTGGAAAGATTGAAATGAAATTACTTGATAAAAAGAAAGGCATAGGGAATAATTGCATGCTTCTTTTTCTTATTCCTTCCTTTTCTCCATTTCTTATTTTTTATCTTTGTATTTGTTTACATATTTTTATTACATTGAAAAATCCTAAATTCAACACACATGCCTGAGTACAATCAGTTGTAGTCTGTTGAAAGAACTATACTAAAAAATTGTGCATATGCACATACACACAAACCCATGCATCTGACTATTCGGAAACAAAGCTGCAGTCCTGCATACCTTCAAACAAATCCACATATAGTATATAAACCTCTGAATACAGCTTTTGAGGAGTAATCTTATCAAGAGAGTTTTCCAACTCCAGAATTAATGTGTCCCAAATAGATTTTTTATTCCTTGTCTTGATCTGTGGCTCACTGTCATCTTTTATGGACTCCCTAAGATTATCACCTTGAATATTTCCATATCTGAATGTAAAGCATTTCTGAAAGCAAAATAGAAACCTAACAAATCCATCATTCAGTGAATCTCCTTGTACAGTACTGTCACTTGCTGCAAGGATAAACATCATATCATAAACAATATTATACCACTGAGTTGCTTAGAAACTCTATCAGTTCCCTCTGCTCCAATAATAGATGTGATCGTGCATTGTCCTTGTCTGGATCAGTAATTCTGCCAGACACACAATCAGCCCACAGTTCTTTGTCATTCGTTATGCTTTCTTCTATAGCATTATTAAATCTGAATGCTGTCCACAACAAGCTTCTGTATTCCACTCAAGTGAGACATCTCAAACTACCTGACAATGTTCTCTTCAGCATCACAAGCAGGCCCTGGCAAACAGGAGAGAGCTCATGTTTTGTTTCCCAGTTCAAATGTTGGCCCATCCAAGAGTAAATATGTACTCTCCAGTTGCAGAGTTTGTATTTTCTTATTTCTTGTGGTTTACTGGAAGTTGAACAGTATGAATTACAAACCCATTTATATGCATACATATATAAATTTAAGTGTTCAACTATAGTAGTGATGGAGAACCTATGGCGGCCGGCTGCGGGAACAGTGGCGGCCTGGCAGTCCGGCACTCCAGAGGCTTGGCAGCCTGGAGGCTCTGTTGCTGGCACCCAGGCGAGTGGCGCAGGTGGGTTTTCCGCCTCTTGGAGTATTGGGGGCAAAGAGGAGCCTGCTTCGCCCCCTGGAACATCATGGCGGCTGGCAGCAGACCAATGGCATGCGATGCGGGCTGGTCACATGCCCCCGGAAACATCGGGATGAAGAGGAGCCCGTTTGGTGGCTCCCAGTCGGGCAACAGGTGACGAGCGGCGCAAGTTGGCGATGTGGGCGGTGGTAGTGTTGGGCGGCAGCCCAGAGACTTGGAGGCTTGGCTACCAGTTCCCTTGGCCACTCAGAAACTTTTGCAACCTGGGAGGGGGTCTCCGGCACTCTGGAACAATCCCCCAGATAATGGGGGTTGACGGAGTTTTAGTTTTAGTTTAGTTTTATTTATATTTCTATACCACCCTTCTCCCCGAAGGGACCCAGGGCGGTGTACAGCCAT
>JANHFO010000780.1:131721-146699 GCA_032468095.1 Pareas carinatus
AGAGAGAGAGAGAGAGGGTGGGGAGAAAGAGTGAGAGGGGCAGAGAGAGAGAGAGGGCGGGGAGAGAGAGAGAGAGTGAGAGGAGGAGAGAGAGAGAGTGAGAGGAGAGAGAGAGAGTGAGAGGAGAGAGAGAGTGCCTGGATTTGGGGAGACATTGCATTTCCGCCCCAGGCACTTCAAACAGCCCCAAACTGAGCCACAGCAACGCGTGGCCGGGTCAGCTAGTTCTCATATAAGAAAAAGATGGCATCTAATTTCAGTTTAAGCTTTCATTGATAACTAGACATCCCCTCACAGTCCTACTTTTTTTGTCAAGATTTCTAGGAATTTTATCTGAAATGTTTATAGTTTGTCTGTAATGTTTATAAGGTTTCCTGATTGAGCAGGGGTTGAACTAGAAGACTCTGTTATTCTGTTATCCTGTTATTCTTTGTCCGCAGAGTTGGAGACAGAATTATGCTGAGTCACTTCTAGTATGAGATACTTTCAGTAAGTAAGTAAGTAATGTCCATAGTATGACAGGGTTTTCTTTTGTGTATTGTGTCATGTTTTAGTTCATCAAAGAAGTGATTCTCATCAAAGCCGAAGGCCACAACTCAGCCACTCAGCGTTTCAGTGACTTGCAAGAGACTATTCAAAATGATGCTTGGGTATGACCATTTTCAGGGAGGCATTTTAAGGCAGGATTGGGATACTCCTCGTATCTAAAAAATATTACCAAATTGGGCCAATTCTTTTATTTTGCTGTTAAAGTTTAGTGGCATCACCTCGGAGTGTTGGAGGTCTGTCTGAAGCCGACAAAATGCATTTCAGCCTGAACTTCATACTGAAGCAGATATTTCTGCAACTGAGACTAGTTGCCTTACCAAGCCAATACAAGCTTCATTTTTCTGTACTCATCTTCTAGATATTCAATGAAACAAAAGCTTTCTTCATATTTCATGCAAAGATGTCACGTGGCATATACTTACAGATGCTCTCAGTTCCTTCCTTTATTCTTTTAATAAACAAACTGGAAGGGTTCTAATGATTCTGGCTGACGGTGCTTGTTTTTTTTTCTCACTGAGCAGAGTTTATCTTGTTTCCTTAAAACCTCTGCACAGTTTTTCTATGATGGCCATTAATAGTGTATTATTTAGAAATGCACAGATTAATTGTCTTCCACAATCATCATGTTTTTTTCAGACAAGGGTTCTTTTTAAAAAAAAAAACAATTTCCCTTCCTAATTGTTAGAAATATTTAATCGCGCAGAGAAACATTGTAGCTACTTTGAGCATAAGTTAAAGCTTCCTAGAGACAACAGTAGCTGATTATTGTTGTTTACATAAACTTTGCTCTAAAAATGGTTATACCCAATTGCTTATAGCTGCAGAAATATCAGGTGACTTTTATAGCACACTGCGCTGAGATATAAGACAGAATTTCGAAAACTATAGGAAAATGTGGGAGAGAAAACTACATTTTTTAAACAATAAAACAATTCTATTTTGCAAAGTTGAATCTGGGTTGGTCACCGATATCAGATATTTACTCTTCCAGAACTTTTCTCTACTGGAATAAGTCTTTTGGATTATTCTGTGAGATGTGGTGCCTTCCTATTGCCTGATTGGCGTTTCTCAACTCTATCCTGTTTCCTCAAGAAGACCTAACCAGAAAATAAGACCTAGCATGATTTTTCAGGATGCTTGTAATATAAGCTCTACCCCCAAAATAAGCCCCAGTTAAGATCATCAGCCAGACAGATGCATTTAGTACCGTATTTTCTCAAAAATAAGACCTAACTGGAAAATAAGCCCTAATGTGTCTTTTGAACCAAAATTTTATATAAGACCCGGTTTTATTTTCAGGGAAACCCAGTATTTTGTTTAAATTTTGTCCACCAACCATTTCAGATAACCCATAAATTAAACAGACTTTTTCATTTAAATGCTTACAGGTTTTCTTTACTTTCTCCTGAATAAACAGCAGCTTTCCATGTCACATATAACTTGTACACTGAAATGGTTTAACATTTTAAAAAATGAATGTGGTTTTCATGGGCAGTAATGCAATTTCATTGATAAACATAATATGCCAGTTGCGTTGCATGGGGTGTTTTTAGCTCAGAGGTCAAACAGGGAGCTGCAACTCAGGTTAATTGGAGAAAATGCTGAACCCAGATTGCGTTGGAAAAAAATGTCCTGTTGGTTTATTGTGCCTGGGATTGAGAATTTCCCCCCTTTCACAGTGGTTTATGCAGAATTTTTGACATCATGTCCTGCTCTATACCAGTGGCTTTAAGTATGCCAGTCAGTATTGTAGTATGGTTTGATAACATTTCCTAGCCATCCTACTACCTATTTTATAAACTTTGACTGCATCCAATATTTTAGTAAATTCAAGTGGTATTTTCTAGTCTTTACTTGTATGGTATACTGGAAGGTTGACAATTTTATGACCTTTCTTGCCACGGTGGTTAGTTGAATCACTGTCGTTGTTAAAAGGCAATCCCATGGCAGTGCAATCATCATAAATACAAGCCAGTTACCAAGTGTCCAAATTTTGATCATGGAACTATGGGGATGCTGCAATGGCTGTGTGAAAAATGATCATAACTCACTTTTTCCCCCAGTGCTATTGTAACTTCAAATGATCACTAAAATGATTACTAATGGTTGAAAGTCAAAAACTACCTGTACTTAAGAAATAGAGGGTGCACTTGAATCTCAGAAATAAAAGAATTATGGACTTGAGAGTGTAAACACAATTAAAATCCTCCTCTGTGATCTTTCTGGATCTACTTTCCCAACAAACATTTCCTGTCATTGTTGAGGTAGGGGAATTCCATGACTTCACACTATATTTTGTTTGAACTTTGCAAGGTCAGGTATCTTCATTTGAGTATTGCTAAAAAAAACCAAGAACCCTTCTTCGGATATTTCTCAGTTCTGTCAGTGAATTTGGACAATATGAGATTGGAACTGGAATTGGCCATCTCATAACCCATCCTCTGAACTCTTATGTTTGCCAGCTTTGCAGTTTGGCTTCAGTCCTGGCATTTAGGAGTGTCACAGCACAGACTTATTTTCAAGTCTAAATATATCTAGCATATTCTTAATGAGGCTACCACTTTGTCAGAATTCTGTTTGCTTGATCTTTTGATAAAATTAGAAGATATCACACTGGAAGATATATTCAGGCATGCTGATGTTGCTGATGGTGCAAACATCAAATGAACTTGCACTCAAACTGACCAGAGTGAGAAGGAGAAGAAAGTGCAAATAAAATATGTTTCCTTTCTTCACCTCCATCCCACTGTGCTACATAGCACTGGTTGCCAGCAATCAAGCAGAGCATCGTATTTGCTATTACAACCAACCTGGTGTCTGACTAACTATTAGATTATAACTCCCATCATTCCCAGACAACGTAGCCAATGGTGGCAGTGTTAGGTTGGCATATATGAATGGTCAAATATGAGTTAATAGGAACTATCTGAATAGAATGATCTTGAGAATGAGTCTACTAATCATCCTATAGATCCAAGAAAGTGCTGTCTTTTTAAAAAAAATATGCACAGATTTAGTTCTGATTTCTGAACTACTTCTGATCTCCTATTCCAGGATGAGCAAGCTGTGCAGGTGATGGCTTCAAGTTCCCCTTTTGCAGCCCATTGTCTCTTCATGTCTTTATCATAGCCCAGTTCGTTTTTTTCTCTCTTCCCTCCCTTCCTCCTCCCACTTTTTAGCTGTCATTCAACTATTCCATACATCTTGCAAAATCACACTCTGTTGTCTAGTCGGTTGGGGGAGTTTTGGCATTTATAAAAAATTTAGTTACAAAGTTAGAGACTTTTACATTCCTTGTCTGTATCGTATCAACTAAGATACTTTATCCAAAGAAAAGCTACCTTGAGACATAAGGTCACTTTGTCTTTGAAGGCTTAAAAAACTGTTGCTCTTTTTGAAGTGAAATAACATTTCATCTCAGCAGAAGTTTCCACCCAAGAAAAAGATCTCATGGATACAAATTATTGGCAGTCTTAACTCTTACAAACCACTATGAAGATCATTCAGAATTCTATGGAAGAGCATGTACAACAGTAGGATCAGTACCCCTTCAGATGTCATTGAACAGCTTTCTTCTACAACACTGGCTGGTGTTTTGGGGAAATGTGATTCAAGTACTTGTCCCAATAGGACTCTATAGAGTCCAGAACTTCATGCCTTCAGATGTGTTCAAATTGCAATTCCCAGAATTTATGGATCAATATAAACAATGTGTTGACTGGGAATTCTTACAAGTCAGAATAGAGCATCTGGAAGGTACTAAATTGTGGAAAGCTGGGTTGGAGTATTTTAAAATAGAAATGTAATATATTAACATTTAAATGTATTGAGATTCCCTTTTGTTTGTGCTCCATAATGATTACACTTTCATGCTAGAGATTTACAGGCCAATTTTACTGATTATGACTCTTATTAAGAACATTGGTGCAAGTTCTTAAACATCATATGCATCCAAATGATTGAAAATGCTTGGCTATAAACAAAAGGGGAAGGATTGTGATGAATCAATGCTGAACCAAAAATAAATGGAGAATAAATGTGAATAAGAATTAAAAAGAAAATGGAATGTATATAGTCCGTTCTAGAGACCTTGGTATTGAATGAATTAGTGAAGCTATGTGTTCTCACTGAATGTGGGCAATGAGGTAATTTATGAAAGTAGTATAATTTCTTTTGCCTCCCTCTATAATAGTAAAAGTAGCAATAGTAATAGTCATAACCATAACTAGTCCATCCAATATAAATACATCTTGAGTTGTAAAAACTCCTGTAATATAACTGAATAAAAAATATAATTTGTAGACAAATATAAATTTTTCATGCCTTTATCAAACATTGATAATAAATGTTTTAATATTTATTGTTACCTGTGGACAAAGACAGAGTTTCTGATCCAAGAGGGTAAATAAGGGATTGCCTATGGATATAGTTGATTGGAAGGCTGTTGGTGTTAAGGATTCCCCCCTGGAATTTCACACTGATCCTCAGTGCTGCTTAATCTCCTTCATATTCATAGTTACATATTCATCCGTATTGAATTATAATGTATTCTCAATTTATTTTGCCTCTTTCTTTTAACAATGGCAGGAGGCACCCTTGAGGTATTCCCATTAAGATCAGCAGGGCTGGCTCCAGCTTCATATTCAAAACCCATCGTCTCCTGCATTAATTCTGCTGAAGCGATTCTCAAAGCAGCAAGCAAAATTTCACTTCATCATGGTTCATGTTAAAAGGTTTATCAGGCTATTCATGACTTCATTGGTTTGTTTTTTTTAAAAAAAATAATTTATATTAAAGAAGCACAGAGGGTTCGGTCAATGAAGTGAGTGCTCCAAAATGCCTGCTCCCCCACAATGCCGAAGCACGTGTTCAAAAAAATTGTAAGATACAATGCTGGCCAGAGATAGAAGTTGGCTCCAGGGAGTTACGATAGGCTGTGACTTTGACCCCTAAGTCATTGTTATGAATATGACCCAGCAAATAGAAAGATCAAAACTTGTTCCTATCTCACAGATGGGGAGCTAGTTAGATATTTTTCTATGTTTTGCAGAATGCTGTAGTATATTGTTTTACGCTTTTTACTTTTAAATATTCTATGGGAAAGTAACCATCAAATACCAAGAAACCTTTCAAGTAACTGAATGTGTACTTTAATTCAAACTGCAGAGCTTTATCATCTGTATTTTGATGTGCAATTATATGACAGATGTAATTAAAGATCCAATACCCATGTGTGAATTGGCCACTAGCAAGATTGGTATCAACTTTTCTGTCTCATTTATCACTTCTATGATTTCCTCCATACATTTTTATACTGCAATTTGGCTGTTTTAATACTAATCATCCTTCCTTCCTTCCTTCCTTCCTTCCTTCCTTCCTTCCTTCCTTCCTTTCTTCCTTCCCTCTACAGTAATCACTAGCTGTCAACTGTAGCAAACGTTATATCAATGACTTCAGTAAATGTTTGTACGTCTTCTTTTAGGATTCATTGAATACTGCAAATTTAATACACATGTCTAAGTCAAAGCAAAAATCATAAGTCATGATAATAATCATAAAATACATTCAACATGTCATTGTGTCATAAGCACACTTATCATGTCATAAAAATACATTCATAATGTCTTAAAATACATTTTTGTGATAGGCATGGAGCAGTTATAGAATTCCATCTAGGCAATCTCCAAGTCATACTAGGGTACTAAATAAACAACTACTATAGATTGTAGGATATGAGCAGCAAGTTTTGTCATACAAATTAGATAGGTAATAGAAAAGATGAGAAGGATAATAGTGATACATCCTTACTAGGTATATTAACAGCGTTGAGGAGGTTAGTTGTATAGCAGAGTGATGACATGGGAGGGGAACTGTCCTTATGTCTAGTTGTTTTGGTTTGCAATACTCTATAGTGACGTCTGGAAGGAAGAAATTGTAACCGATTATGCCCAGGATGTGAGGGGTCTGTAATTATTTTCTCAACCTCTTTCTGGCTCATGCAGTGAACAGGTCTTCAGTGGAGGGTAGGTTTGTAGCAATTATTTTTTCTGCAGTTTTAATTATCTGTTAAAGTCTGTGTCTGTCTTGACTGGTTGCAGTTCCAAACCAGACAGTAATAGAGGTGCATATTATGGACTCAATGATTCTTTTGTAGAAATGTATCAGTAGTTCTTTGGATAGTCTGAGTTTCCTGAGTTGGCGCAGGAAAAACATTCTTTGTTGAGCTTTTGATGACATTTTTTATGTTAGTTGACCATTTTAAGTCTTGAGATATTATAGAACCTAGGAACTTGAAGATCTCTACTATTGCTACTGTGTTATCAAGTATTGTAAGAGGTGATAGAAGAAGTGATAGAATTTTTAGTGAGTTCAGATCAATATTGTTTCAACTGCACCACAAGGCTAGTTATTAGGTTTCCAGTCATTGCCTCAAATGAAGTCAATCACTGCTGTATCATCTGCAAACTTCAGTAGTTTAACAGAGGAATCCTTCGAGATGCAGTTGTTGGTATATAGGGAGAAGTGGAGAGAGCACACAACCTTGTGGGGCCTCCTATCTGATGATATTTTGCCTAGCTTTACCTGCTGCTTCCTGTTTGTTAGAAAACCTATAATCCATGTGCAGGTGTGGGGAGACACGGCTAGTGGGGTCAGTTTGGTTAAAAGAATATCTGGAATGATGGTATTGAATGCTGAACTGAAGTCCACAAAAAGGACTCTTGCGTAGGACCTTGGAGATTCAAGATGTTGAAGTATGTAGTGTAGAGCCATATTAACAGCATCAGCTGCAGATCTGTTTGCTTGGTAGGCAAATTGCAAGGGGTCTAGCAGTTGATCTGTGATGGTTTTCAAGTGAACCATCTCTATCTTTTCATAACTACAGATGTCAGGGCAACTGGTCTGTAGTCATTCAACTCCTTGATGGTGGATTTCTTCAGCACTGGGATGATAGTAGATTGTTTGAAGCAAGAAGGAACATAGCACATCTTTAGTGATTTATTAAAAATATGGGTGAAGATTGGAGCCAGTTGGTCAGCACAAGCTTTCAGGCAGGCAGGAGTTACTTTGTCTGGACCTGGTGCTTTTCCCAGTTTTTGTCTGTGAAATAGGTTTCAAACAGCCTTTTCTGTGACCCCGAGATCATAGAAAAGATCTTTTCCAACTCTGGTTAAAACCTAATCCTAGTGTGAACACTGCACCAATTGCCATTTCAGTACCTCATGCAAGCAGAAAAGGTGGCAGAAATCTTAACCTGGTGTAAGAGACTGTGAAGCCTGAATTGGTGGTGGAACAAACTCGAACTAAATCTCCTTGTTGGTATATAACTTCTCTGGTTTCACATCATTTTACCTATCACTCTTGGAAGAAATGTACTTTTCTTGCAATCAGGATATTATTGTTTTAGACTCACAGCTCCCTCTAAAGCATAAAAAAATATGGCCCACAGATCCTTTGATCATTTTAGGTAGTCCACCAATTCCAACCTTTCCCGAATCAGAAAGCACTCATACCTTTGTCAAAAGTCAGTTAAATTACTACTCTTCCATTTGCTGTACATGAGGCCGTCCTTGAGGACAATCCAGACATTGCAGCTGGCTCACAAAACATCTGCCTGTTTGCTGGCAATGACAGGTCTCCCTAAAGCCTTACACAATATAACTGGGTTGCTTTTTACCTTAGGAGCTGTCTACCCCAAGTGCAATCTTTCGACCTACACAGTTTAGCTGGGAGGAAATAACCTTTTTTTTTAAAAGCAATAAATGTATTAATCAGAAGTGAATAGATACAGTCAGGGAAGTTACATCCAATATAAAAAAATTAACAATATATTTCATATTTAAATTCTACATCATTTATCATTTAAGATCTTTTGTAACACAATTTTCACTTTTCACTTAGCAATATGTGCCTCTGTTGCACCCTCTCTTCAATCATTCCTTCAAGATGTCCTAGGGCCTCTCATGACCCTTGAAACGAAGAAGAAAGGGACTTCGGCCGCCAATCTCCGCTCAGTCAGGACCGGAACCGGAAGCTGGGAGGAAATAACCTTGAGGGGTTTGTCCCCAACATACCCAAAGGGCTTTTGGTAGCTGCTTGTTCCCAGGTTGGCCCCCATCTTATTGCTATTTAGGAAGGAGTTGAAAACAGTGCTTCTGCATAGGGCTCTTGGAAAGAGAAAAGTTCACTATGCAACACCAGGGATTGAATTTTGTCATGGTGAGTTCCAAGGTCAAGTAAGTATGACACATTGCTAGTAATTCTGCAATTATAGACATGTGGCAGGACAGAGAGGAAGGAAAGGGGCGGAAGTTATGGAATGTGCATTATGACATCATGAAACAAACTCTATGACATGTGTCCAATATCAGGACTCAAGCACAAAAGGCCACAGTTTACATTGTGATTTCACGGTGCAGGTTGCATTGTTTATTTGTAAAGGTTCCCCCCCTATCTTTATGACTTGTAATGGCTATCAGTGCCTGCAGTTAAATCAAGAGAGGCGCCTTCTTCAGGGACCTGGAATCATATACTCACATTTAGATGTGCAGCCCCATTGCATCCACCTATAAAATGCTAATTTACATTATTTTATGAGTGTTCCACTTCTAATAGTTTTATGAAATTGCCTGAAGTGTTTGGACAATATCTCAGTGCTAATAAAGACAGTTTTTTTTATTTAGAGAAGTGGTTAAATATTTGGTTTAGAACTGGAGAAAACCAAGTTCAGATCTACCTACAGCTATAGAAACTCGGTGGTGGCTCTGAATCACCAGTTTTTCTAATGGCTTTCCACTTTCCACTTTCCAGGGTTGTTGTTGTGCAGATACTATTTATTCATACTGTTTTATTTATTCGTTTGCTTATTTAAGAAAAATTATATGGCTGACCAGCTCACTCACAGTGACTTCAGGTGGCTTACAAAAATAAAAACCCGACATCAAAACAATAGTAAGCCAATAAACTCCCACTCCCCTGGCAACATCTATCAATCAATCAAATAAGCCACTTGATGGGTTCCATCCTACTCTGGAGTCCCCAGGCCATTGACAAAACCAAGTCTTCAGAGCTTTGCAAAAGAGTGTCAAAGTGGGAGTCAACCTTAACTCTGTGGGGTGATGTTCCTCAGAGAGGGAGCTACCACAGAGAAGGTTCTTCTTCTTGGTCTCCTTAGATGAACCTCCTTAAGGAGATAGGATTCATAGCATTCCTGGCCTCCTCACTCTGGTGGGTTGGATAGATGAGACCAGGAAAAGTCAGTCTATGATAAATCTACAGTAAAGGAAGATTCGCATGTACGTCGATTTACATGTGGGGGGTGGAAATAAGAAGCAAATGTAACAAACAAATAAGGACAAACTGTTTGCAAAAATTTTCTTTTCCTGGCCACTAAGATGTTAGGGTCACAACAGATATTATGCAAATTTTCAGACAAAATTCCTTATACTTTGCACACTTTAACTGAGGTAAGAAAAACTGAATAAGAGTTTCTGAACTAGTAAAATATTTGATTTTCTTTCTTGTTTTAAGTAATCAGCTGAGAAGGACACAAATTGCAATCTTATGATTTCAGGCATATTATGGCAGTCATAACTGGGGATGAGTTGTACTTCACTTTTCAGAGACATCGTAATTTTGAACCACTGTTAAATAAATGATCATAAGTTAAGTACTACTCATAAGTAGCTAAGTATTCACATCCACACATATAATTATATTAGTAGTAGTTAAATAGGGGGCCAGAGTTTCCTAAAGAGTTGCATAAACATTTTACTAGAAATGTGGATCAATCCAAAGTAACTAAAATATAAATTCCATTGACTAGTCCTAGTCTGTACTTGGTAACTTGTATATATTTCGATAGGTGTAAAATGATCTCTAAGGATTAGCTGAGCTTCCCACCTTTTCAATAAAATGAAAATATATGTGATGACAACAGGAGTTTTCTGTGGCCAAAGATCATACAGAACAAACCTGAATGAAATAAAATAACAATTAGATGGCAGCAATTTAAAAACTGCATTTAAAAACCCGTAAATAAATATATTGAGGTCACTCGTTTGTTAAATCAGCATCAGTTGTTTATGGATGTTTACTACTATGCTACAAAATTTGGCATTCTAGAATGAAAATATTCTAAGAAGAAAAAACAAATGTAAAAAATCATCAAAGCAGACTGGAGGATGTAATACCAAGGGAGAAATAAGGCTTGAGAGGTTTTTTTTAAAAAATAATATGTCACCATAAAAGGAACAGTATAGCAACACCTGGAAAATAGGTTTAGAAACATCAGAGCTGTAGGAACTCTATTAAATTTCCCTTAGAGAACTGTAATTAGTTCTAAAAAGAATCTTTGTAGGGATGGCAAAAGTGGTTTGTGGTATTTTTCTCTTTGTTTCCTCTGAAGCCTGTCTAACCCCATTTTGATGTTTAGTAGCTTTTATTTTCTTAGTGTGGCTGAATTCTAAAAGATTTAAGAAATATATCAAAAGGCAGCTTGATAAAGATTTCCCCATAATTGCCTAGGACCATATGAGGTCCGTGTATTTGTATGGGGAGAGAACTAGCAAAGTTGGATGAAATAGTGGTTTAGAAGAAGCAGAACAGAAACAGTCTAGCTAGCCACCCTGATACAGATGAGATGGCCAGAACTCATCCTGATAGTGGAGACCCAGCTGAGATTCACCATGCTACAATTCCAGTGATTCTATCAGATGTGAGGAATTCTAGATAACAAGGTGCCTTCAAACAGCTTCATAATCAGTTGCCCACATTAGTTCCTCTCCTCCTCAGTAGAGCAGTCTAGAAGACTTAAATTATCATTCAGTTAAGCATATAAAAACTGTGGCTTTGCTGAAACGAATCAGTTGTGAATTTTACCAATTTCCTAGATAAGGGAAATTGGTAAGAGGAATCCCATATAAATTCAGAATATATTTAGCAAAAAAAAGGAATGTTTGTTTGTGGTTTAAAGTTTCCAGTAACTTTTCCTAAAATGGGAATAAGAAGCTTTTTGGTAATAAACACTATATAATTGCATCAACCAATGTGGTTTCACTCACTCGTTTTATACAGTAATGTAAAAATATTCCATTCCGTAAATGAGCAAGTAGAAAAAAGGTCTCTGTAGAGTCTTTAGCCTAACCCCTTTGAGGAATAAAAAATGCTTCTGTCTAGGAACTGAACAGTCAACACTTGCTGGAGCACAGAAATATCTCTCCTCTTTCACATGCACAACACCTTTGCAACCTAGCTGAACTGCTCTGTGAGACTAATTAGCATTCTCTGAAAATGTCTAGGATATTGATCTGAGATTTGAAGACTCTATTGATGTACAGTCGTCAGTTACAGTTGAATGAAAATTGCCTTTAAGGGGAATTCAGAAGGCGAAAACATACATTACAGTTTTTGTGACTTCTATTGTTATGTAAACTGGCAGCTCAGCTAAGAAATGAAATGCATATCCTTTCAAATTCTTTTAAAAAAATTTATAACCTCCAGAAGATCAGAAATAATCAGGCCCAGAGACTTTTTTTTTACAGGATATACTTTGCCATTCCTTTCCTGTTTTCTTCAGACCTATGAATATCTTGAGGATGTAATAGCCCAATAGATTTCTTTGTTCATCAAGAGAGATTTTGCTACTTCTAATGTGATCTACCTTATATAATATTCACACAGAAATAAAATTACACATGAATTGCAATCATCATAAATTGCAATTGTAATTTGTACATTCTAAAGCCAGAGATAAAGTTTATGAGGAAAAGTTATATAAAGCAAACCTTTATCTTTTCTCACAAAAATACCAGACATGATAAGAACCCTGTTGAGTGACACCAAAAGCTGGACATGTATTCCCTTCTGATCTCAGTGGCCAGTCGTAAATATGAGTCTTCAGCTTTCTGAAGAAAATGGGACTGAGAACAGTACTGAAGAAGAGCTATGAGATTTCAAAGAAGGAATATGCAAATTAAAATGGAATATTAATTTTGAGGCATTTGCTTATCAATTTTCTTAACACTTTTAGTCACTTGCTCCTATCTCCTCAGCCTCTCTCTTCAGTTGTCTAGGGTAGAATGGAGCAAACAGGCTGATGTTAAAACCAGGCAAGAAGGAGTATTCTTTGTTTGTTGCAGCACCTCTAGCAACAATGGTGTTATCTCTGAATGGGTAAGCATCACTGTTGACTTCTGGACTCACAACTCCTGCTTAAAAGCAGGTAAAAGCTCATAACTAGGGTAACGTTCACCCAGTTTCAGCCAGTGCCCCAATTGTGACCTTGTCTGATACAGGAAGATCTGACTATAGTGACTCATGTTCTCATTACTATCTGATGGAACTGCAGCAATGCTGCCCATCTTCCACAGTTGTTCCAGAATGTAATGTTCCATGTACTGACGAGCACCTAACTTTGGAAGGATACTTTGGGCACTATGTTGTTAATCAACCAGGTTTCCAGTTCAAATTAAAGTCCTGGTTTTGACCTATAAAACCCTTTATGATTTGCCATCTGAGTCTCTGCTGAAGCACCTACCCTGGCCTGAATCAGCTCAGCTTATAAGACCACTCATTGTCATGTGGAAGGAGCCAGAATGAGGCCATGAGCTGACTAGAGAAGTTTCTTTATTGTTAGTTGCCTAACCAGATTAAACCGCACTTGGAAACAATCTAATAAAGGTTTGAGGGGTTTGGGGGGGAGAGGGGTTGGATTAACTACACCCCCAACTCTAGCTGCAAATTCCACCACATCTAGGGAGAAACTCCTCTTGGTCCTACAATTCTAGGATGTTCAGGGAGCCAGAGTTAGTTAGTACAACTTCATAGTGGCAGCACCATGCCTTTAACTGAGATGAGGTTAACTCCTTTCTTGAGGGCTTTCTGGAGAATGGCCAAAACGAAGCTAGTTCAGAGAGTGTTCCAACTACATTTAGGAGCACTTCCATATTTATTTTTATCTTCACTTGCATTTTAGGTTGTTTGTTCAGTTTGTTTTAATTTGGGGGTTTGATTTTATAATTTAACCATTTTAACGTGTGACTACCATAGCTATTTCAATGTTCTCATATTGTATAAAGCACAGAGAATCATCAGAGAGCATGAGGATATAAATTTAATAAATTAATAAACAAGGAAGTTCAATTATGGGGCTGTTGGGATAGAAAGAACTCTCTAACAGCAAAACTAAACAAAGCTTATCAAAGGAGACCATGAGAAGCAAAGTCAGGGAAACCGTTGTAAACCTTGGATGCTGCATCCCACCTGAGCTATCATTTTTCATATTCAGACAGATAGAACACTGAATATTCTGATATTTTAATGTGTCTAAGATTTCATCTGATATGTCTTCCTAGAATCCAAAAGCCGATTCAAGCTACTGGATTGTTTACAATCAGATAAAGTTATCTTCATATCTAACTGAAGCAAATCAAGAGAATGGTCTTATTCTCAGAATTTGATGACCTGGCACTAGGAATCTTCAGCTTCTTCATATTATTCTTAATCAATGACTGCAAATGCTATCAGTTAACGCACTTAAGCAGGCCTTGAAGCAACACTTTCTCAAGAAGCTGTGTGTAAAACCGCTCTGCATTTCTAAATGATACTAACATCAGCTCACAGAACTGGACACGTTAGAATGAACGACAAAGGAGACTGGAAGTATTCGGGGTGCAGTAAAACAATGTTTTATTAACAGAAACACAGCAACTCAGCAGCCCGGCTGCTGTCTTTTTATACTTGGCGCGACTTTGTGATTGGTTAAGCGCATCTTAACCAATCACAATTTAACAGGTATTATTTTGCTTCCTAGGCCAGCCCATGTAGACTGGAGGAACCTTCCAAACTGGCTCCTGGAAGTCTGGCAAGTATTCAGTATATAACAGGGCAACCATCCTTTATAAGGCCTTCCTTCTTTCCTTCTTGTCCCATTTTTTTATTTTTGAACATGTGAAAGGAAGCAATTTTTTGTCCTCATTTTCAAATATCACCTTCAAAGGAAGTAAAGGTAGTCCTTGACTTATGACAGTTCATTTAGCGACCGTTCAAAATTGCAACCGCCCTGAAAAAAGTTGATTTATGACTGCTTTTCACACTCATGAGCGTTGCAGCAATCTGATGGTCACGTGATCAAAATTCAGACGCTTGGCAACTGGTTCATATTTATGACGGCTGCAGTGTCCCGGGGTCATGGGATCCCCTTTTGCGAACATCTGACAAGCAAAGTCAATGGAGGAACCAGATTCATTTAACAACCATGTTACTCACTTAACAACCGCAATGATTCACTTAACAACTGCTTCCCAAGAATTTTCTCTGTTAATTTTAATATGCATATTTTAAATATATATATATATGCACATACATATATACATATATGCATATATGCATATATGCATATATACATATATTTACATATATACATATATTTA
>JANHFO010000780.1:203427-218454 GCA_032468095.1 Pareas carinatus
GAAGGAAGGAAGGAAGGAAGGAAGGAAGGAAGGAAGGAAGGAAGGAAGGAAGGAAGGAAGGAAGGAAGGAAGGTGCTTGCTGTTTGTTTTTAGTTTTTAGTTTTTGTTTTTAGTTGTCAGCATTTGAAGAAGTTTGCAAAGAAATCCAAAGCTCAGCCTACATGGTCCCTGTAAATCCTTGAATAGTTTATGTATTTCCTCTGGTCAGCTGAGACATCTAGGAGAAAGAGTTAAGGCAGAAGGATGGTTTTTTTTAAAGACGAGTTTGATGGATATGTAAAAAAAAATACAGTTCCTTCCCCTCCTCTTCACCTCCTCCTCTAAAATACTGTTTTAAACTGTTGATTTTTTTCCCCTTACTCAGGCTACTAAGTTTTGTAAATTTGAAATGGGGGTTAGGTAAACAATTTTTAAGGTGACTTGTTATAGCAGAACTTTCAAAGTACAGAGAAAAGTTACTTTTCCACTTAGTCATCTGATTTTTAATTTTTAAATGCAATTACATTTTAAATATATAACAGATAAATGCCGATCTTTATCCCAAGAATAATAAACTGAGGAAAAGTAAGACTGCAGCCTCGGGCATGTAAACTTCAGAGTAGGATGTCTTGAAATAGTCCTGCCTACTTATGTGTAAGCACAAATATGAGTAAGCTAAGTGTTTAAATATTTTGGAAAACCAGTTTTGGGGATTAGTAAAATAAAATGCTTGCTATGTTTAGAATTGTGTGTAGTTTTAACAGGTTTTATTCGGCTAAACAGAATTTGGAGAGAATAGTTTTAGTTGCTAAAAAAAATAATTCTGTTGTTTCAAAATTGTTTTCCTGTCTTGAGAATTTAAAGGGAAATAAAACCCATGGATGTCCTGGAACTGTTTCCCCGGTGAATAAATCATGCATTAAATGTTTTGTATGCATTCTCATAGGGTTTAATTCCTACCCTCTATTTTTTTCCCCTTCTTTTTTCCCTCCCAGTGTCTCAGTTTAAAATGGTGAATTACTCTTATGACGAAGATCTTGAAGAGCTGTGTCCAGTCTGCGGAGACAAAGTGTCTGGGTACCACTATGGACTCCTTACCTGTGAAAGTTGCAAGGTTTTGTACAATTTATTTTTATGCGAAAAGAGGGGGAGGGGAGCTGAAAATCAGTTCAAGAAAAATGCTAGATAATTAGACTTCTGTTTCTTTTCATGACAAAAAGAATATTGTGAAAATTTGCAGTAGCATTCTTGGAAGGCAGAAGTTACCCAAAGAGTAAGAAGAGTCATTTTCTTTTAGCCAATGGGAAGAAAAAACTCACCACCCACTGTGTTCTGTATAGGGTGGCTATATTTACTGCCTTTAAATATTTCGTTGTCGTGAAGTGATGTAGTTGTAGAGAGACTTCCATTCCCAGCTGTCTTCAATATTGATTTTAGATGATTTATATATATTGAGTATTATTGTTGCTGCATCTTGTTCCTGATACATTTCAGTGCTGCAATCTTGAAGGCAACTGTTTCAAGTTTTTCATCTTTCCGGATGCAAATGTAAATCTCTCCTGACATTCTTTGCATGCTCACAGGTACTCATACATATGCCTACCCACTCATACATACACAGCATTTGATGCCCATATTTATCTCCAAGGTGATGAAGTGGAAATCAATTAAATGGTTCTAAAATGCCATTCATCACCAATGAAGAATATTTTTTGCTCATGTTTTCCATTTTATGCATATCAACTACAGCCTCAAGATTATAGGCCAGGGCCATGCACCAAGCTCGTAAAAGCAGCCTTGCTTTAGATCTGGACTAAATTGCAATGGTGTATAATAATTCTGTATCAGCATAGAAACCAGGCAGATTGTTTACGTCATAATATTAAAGCAATGGCATTTTAACACGGTTTTCTGGAGTAACACGTATATAATTTTAGGACTCTATAGAAATATTTATGTAGTAGGAACCTGTGCCTGCCAAAGTTCTATGAGAAGAAAGTCCCACTTGGTTAAGGGAACTATTGAGCAAGTCAAAATTCATGCTGAATCAAAAGTTGATCACATCACAATACTAACCACACATAATTATGTTTATCATCCACTATTCCCAGACTATAAAACGAAATGAGAACCAGAATATCTGTTATTTAGTACATAGTTTTAATAATCTAGCCACAGAAGTAATTTATGCAGTTGTACTTGGTTTTGAGGAGGGGACGGGGAAGAAAGACAGTCTTGCAAGTAACTTGGAATTTGGATTTATTGGCCAAGTGTCTCTGGACACACAAAGAATTTGTCTCCGGTGTACATGCTCTCTACATACATACAGGCTATAATTGACAGACTGTGGTTACAATCATAAGATAAACTCATAATCATAAAGTACATTCATATTTTTTTAAAAATCCCAAAGAGTTTAAAATTCAACTTAAAATTGAGAATCTCACCAGGCAGCTTAAATTTCAGTTTTAAATATCAGAGAATTAAGGTGACAACAGTAATGATGGATGATAAAGTGAAGAATATTACACCAGCAGAGACAGGAGTAACCAGAGTAACAAGTGGTAGATTGGGGAAATATACTTAGACTCTGTTTCATCTGGGATTTAGAACTGAGTTAGGATTCATATTGATGAAGTCTAAAAAAATAGGAAAAGGGTTTTTATATATATCCTGGGGGAAAATTTATCTTAAAATGCTGCATTAGATTCTTTGAAAAGGCCACTAAAAATTAGAATCATTTGAATGAATTTTAATTTATTCTATCAAGTTGCTACTGGTAGATGATGGCTAGGGAAGCAACAAAAATGCCTTGCCAGGATCTGATGTAAATCAATACCAGCGCAGACTAACCTCAGAAAAATTCTGCCTGTGGCCTAGTGGGTTTCCTCCAAGGAAATCTGGAACCAAACCAGCCATTTTATAAATGCTGAATTAGCAGGATGAAAGTAGAAAAGAGGATTTGGTGAATGTTTTCCTAATATGAAGTCAATTCCCAGTTCAAGCTATTTGTGCCAAATTTGTAAATACGTTCTATCTATTTTATAGGGCTTCTTTAAGCGAACAGTCCAGAACAACAAAAGGTACACGTGCATAGAAAATCAAAGCTGCCAAATTGACAAAACTCAAAGAAAACGCTGCCCTTATTGCCGGTTTCAAAAATGTCTAAGTGTTGGGATGAAGTTGGAAGGTAAGGTATACAGTTCTTCCTACATAGATATAATAAATAATAGCATATTAAATACAGACCTTTCTATGTGCATTATTTAAACTGCTGTCATTTGAGGTGTTATTCCAAAGAATTGCTGCTTATGACAGACAGGAAGGAATTGAAGCTTATGATTCACTAATACAACTTTATCTCAAAGAGCTTTGAAGACTTCCTTGTCCCATTTGCTGCAATGGTTCTTAGAGGCTAATTTCACATATAAGCATAAGAACATGCAGGGTCAATATGTATAATTTTATAATTTCGGTACTTCCAAAGAATGCAGACTACCCATCGTTAATCATGAACACTTAGAACAAATAACACTGATTCCTTTATGCAAACAGAACTAAATCAGAATGGGCAAAATAAATAATCGAGGGAAAAATTGATACTGTAATGATTTCTAAAATGAAATCTGAGAGTTATAAATACAGTACAGCATATTAGACTTTTTTTCTTCCTCTCAGGGACAATCATTCTTGTTTATCAGTGGAATTTCTTGTATGGGATGAGCTAATTATTAACTAAACAATGATTTAGCACTTCCTAGAAAGAGATCTCAGATTGGTTTTCTTTAAAAAAAGAAGCCCATTTCATTACTCATCCAATAGAAATAGTTTTCCATTTTTATGAAATTATTCATATATATTATAATGCTCCGTAGGGCATTGATAAAACATCACATTATTACGTTTAGAATAAATTACTATTACAGAGTCTAAAACAAGGAAATAAAAGTTAGCTTGAAAAATATATACTGTATCAAAAAGTTTTAGAACTTTTCTGATAAATATTTGCCTAATGTAGTAGTATTTTTTAAAAGCAAGTAGTGATGAGACTCACTTTTGTCATTTTTTTTGTAACTTCAAATCCAACAGTCTATGTGACCCTCCGGTAGGTTAAATCATTGCTAGTTTAAAAGTAACACTGTACATCATTTTCATTAGTTTGTAAGAATTCAAATATCAATGACGAGAGAGAAAAATCTCATGCCAAATATTTACATTTACATTTATCTATTCAGTTATGAAGATTTAGCTTATTCTTCATTGCTTCTTTTCATTAATATAATTGGGAACATCTCACTGATAATAATTGGTCTTACTTTTAACATTTAGTACTGTGCTGTTTATTAGTTTTAAGTTACATATAGTTTTAAAGATGTAAAACTATTATTGAATTATTAATAATTTCAATCTTTAGTCAACAAATGAGGAACTTAAATTTTACTAGTAGGGACATTTGATTTTTTTTTTAAGTTGCTTTCATTCTGAGATAATGTAAAATATTTATTGTCTGAAAATGAGTTAGTCATTATTATTTAATTATAAACATTCTTATGATTTAGTTGCATTTCAAAAAGTCACCGGTGCTGGTTCAGTTTTTAGTTCTCAAACTCAGGGCTGCAAATCAGCTAATTTTCTCAAAAGTTCACTATTTTCTTATCGACAGATGTAGAACTTGTGAACAGCTTAGCACATAGAGATTGTGATCCTTAACTTCACATTCCAGAATACTTCTGCTTATGCTAATTAAACCTAACTTTGGAGCTTTTCAAACTACAGCAGTTGAACTACAACAATCTAGATTGAAATCAACAAATAATATCAGGGTGAAGATAAAAGTCATTGCATAAAATCTATGTTTTGAAATCTGCATTTCCCAAAATAGTGATAATACAATAAATGGGGATCTGATGGGTAGTAGGGAAGAATTCTCAAGTGATTCTTCACCTCCTATACCTCTTTTGCAAATGCACCTTACAAGGTCAGTCAAACACACATACGCATTCAAGACAAGTCTGCTTCTTTTTTAGGAGCAAAAAATATTTAGAAGATATGGAGGGGGAGCAAGAACATAAGATGTAAGCACTTGTTTGCCTTTTTTTTCAAAAGTGCATTCACTATCTATATTGGCCTTATCTTTAAATGTTTTGATATTCTCTGTCTTATCCAGAGAAGCTATAATGTATACTACTAGCTTAATAGCCTTTCCATTAGAAAAAATCAATAAGAAACACAAGAGTAGGACAGAAGGATGTGACAGATTGCACCACCGAAAACATGAATATTGTGGAACTAAGTTAGAAATGTTAGGATGGTGTCTGTGTATAAAGTCTTCCGTGAATGAGAGGCTCTTGATACTCTTTGTGCTTGATTGCATTCTTGCAGATGTTTCATTATCCAAACTAGGTAATATCATCAGCGCTATCCCAAAGGTGCTTTTTCAAAAGACAACTGAGCTTCGTTTTTCCTTGAAGATGTTTCACTTCTCATCCAAGAAGCTTCTTCAACTGAGAATCTCCATGGATATTATCAGTGCTAGTCATTAGCACTGATGATATTATCTAGTTTGGGTAATGAGATGTCTGCAAGAAAAGGAGGAAACTCAGAAAGACCATGAACCACTCATTTCGACCCTGAGCTACAGTGCAGTGAATGCACTGAAGAATCTCATTTATAGTTTTGCATATAGCCCAAATCTTTCAGAAGGTTGTTCGATGAGATATATAGAGGTGAAGCCTACCAAATGCTGCACAGAGACCTTTAATGCTAGTTTCCAAAACAAACATTTGACTTTTTTGTTGAATGGGTTATTACAGCTCTTGTATGGAGATGATAAGATGATGAAGAGGTCTGTGTATCTTGTTCGAATATGCCACATGCCTCTTGTATCTTGGAAAATCCATAGTTGGAGGAGGGTAAATTTACCTCTTTCCTAAAAACACAAAAAACACAACAATAAGAAATCAATGCCAAAATGTAGCATTGTTGATGAGAGTAGATAAAATTATTTAACTATAATTTGTTCGGCATTTTTGTTTACTTTTTCTTTGCCAGGAGAAAGATAAGAATGGATGGGTTTCTGACCAATATTTGTTTTCTTATTTATTTAGTTATTAAAGATCACTTAGCAATATTCTCCTATATAAACAGACTTCCTCTTTGTTATCAACAGGATGAAAAGGAATTCATGCTTTCAGCTGTAAATATTCTTAATATTTATATGCATGTTTCCTTGATTATGATACATAGTCTTACATTCTAGTTCATAAATTACATTTTAGGATCAAATCATTAATTGTTAACAACTTTATGATAGTTTTATAGGTCTCTGTATACCTAGGATTTCTAATACATTTTTAAGATAAAAGCTTCATAACGTAACCTCCAGCTATTTCAGCATGTCACTAAGCTGTCAAAGGCCCTTCTTATTGTCTGAATACCTTTGGGAAGGATAGTCTTGGTAAAATATTGCTGCTTTCAAAGCATGTTCTAGCAACATAGTACTGTAACCCAAGACCAAACAATTTTTCTCCACAACCTTAATTCTGATATGATTTGAATGGCATTGGAAATTGCAAAATCCTTTCATTTTTGGTCTCGGTGACACTTTGCTCTTTATCATAATCAGTCAACTTGAGGAAATAACAACAGTGCAATTTATTACCTCCCTCCAAAATTGGCGAGCTTCCTATTTTCAGAGTAAGGGCCAATATAATGAGTATCAAATGCCTTTAAATAATATCTACTCAGTGAGCTAAGTCAAAGGAGTATAATAATTGGGGAAAATGAAATGACAAGCATTTTGAAAAGCTGTTATTAAAAGATCTTGCATAGCCCCCCAATGCAATTTCGAGTTCTGTTGTGCTTAGTAGAAGAATTTATTAGCCCTCTCCTGTTAGATTTACTAGAAAATTTAATGCACCAAATTTGAATTATGCTCTTTTAGATTTCTCACCAGTATGCTTTCATCCAGTGAAAGCATACAGGAAAACAGTAATATGTTTATTCACAATGTTAGACCTTCTCAGGTGGCTCATCAAAAATGAAATTACAATAAAGCACCCTAAAATAAAATTAAAGCCCTTCAAACACAACATAAACTTGAGCTACAGGTTGATCGGGGATTAAAAATGAATGAGATTTCTTTCAATGTTTGTATTTGCATTGTGTATGCAATGTGATGATACCCATAACTTTTTTTTCTCACCGCTACATTCAACAGCCGTGAGAGCTGACAGAATGCGTGGAGGTCGGAACAAATTTGGACCCATGTACAAGCGGGACAGAGCACTGAAGCAGCAGAAGAAAGCTCTCATCCGAGCAAATGGACTCAAATTAGAAGCCATGACTCAGGTGATTCAAGCAATGCCCACCGATCTCACAATATCTTCTGCAATCCAGAACATCCACTCTGCCTCCAAGGGCCTACCTCTGAACCATACAGCCTTGCCTCCCACAGACTATGACCGAAGTCCTTTTGTAACCTCTCCAATTAGCATGACAATGCCACCACATGGTAGCCTACAAGGTTATCAGAGCTACAGTCACTTTCCAAGCCGTGCTATCAAGTCTGAGTACCCTGATCCTTACACCAGCTCTCCAGAGTCAATAATGGGCTACTCTTACATGGATGGTTACCATCAGACCAGCTCACCAGCAAGTATTCCTCATCTGATTTTGGAACTCTTGAAGTGTGAGCCAGATGAGCTGCAAGTCCAAGCTAAGATTATGGCCTACTTGCAGCAAGAGCAGGCCAACAGAAGCAAGCATGAAAAGCTCAACACTTTTGGGCTTATGTGCAAAATGGCTGACCAAACCCTGTTCTCAATTGTCGAGTGGGCCAGGAGTAGCATATTCTTCAGAGAACTTAAGGTATGTCATGCAACTCTTTCATGGGATGTTGTCACTCTGAAAGTGAGATGGGCGGTACCTACATGGGACAAATAAATGAACAAACAAAGTAAGAGTTTTGGTATAAGAAAATGGTTTGCATCTGATTAATGCTGTTTATATTTGTATATCGTTCTTTGAAAGAATGCTGATGAGAGAGACATTTCAAAATGTTATGACCGTTTTGATCTCACTAATTATCCGTGGAAAAACTGAATTGACTGTTTAAATCAAGTTTTTTTTTCTAAACCTAAGAAATCTGGGGGGAACTCTGGGATTTGTCTTATATCTTGCCTGGCTAGCTTAATTATGCATATAGACCATGTTGAATAACAGCTTTAGTAGAAATAGTCCAGAACAGTTACAGCAGTGAGTATGAAAAGTGGCTCCTTTGCTGCCATATTACATGTCTGCTTGTTTCTTGGAAGGTAGAAAAAGAGAACTATTGATAGAGAAACAGACAAAAAGGCCACATGTAAAATATTTTGGAAGCAACATTGGGAGAAAAATATTCATAGGTCCTAGTCTCCTGAAAGAAAGGATTAAAAATATGAACTAGAATAGAGAATTTATGGCCTCCAGATGTTGCTAGAGCTTCACTGGACATCCCGACTTGGGCTGCCAGAAATTGGAGTCCAGAACATTTGAAGATTTTCCAGGTTGCCACTTCTATTAATCAATCCTTTAAGTCAATGAGTCATAAAACCAGAAAAAAAGATATGGATCCATGAACATTCAACTATACTGCAAAATAGACTGTGTATACATGTTATACACATGTTATATCAAATAAAATTAATAAAATTAAATTATATAAAATAACAAATGTCTAAGACTAAGCCTAGTTCTATGATCCATGTGTATTATGAAATAAGAGTTATTCTTCTTACTGAATTCAGAACATTCTGAGCAAAATACTCAAGAAAAAAGCAACTGGTAGATAGGAGAATACCAATAGGTCTATTAACTGAAAATAATATTGTACTCTGAGGACTCCATATGTGCAGTATATTTAATAAGAAATTCAGGTATTATATATGTATTTGATACAGGAACATATATCCTGTTAGCTTATAGCAACTCCAGAGACTTTTGAAAAATGGTGCCCCCCCAAACAAAGGGTCTCTGGACCAATTGCTGAAGCCCAACGAAAATCCATATTCTGGAGTAGGCTAATGAATGGTGAACAATCTGAGGAGGAGGAGAAGCAGAACAAAATCATTATTGAGTTTTTCTGACTAGTAGAAGGAAGAACATAGGATGGGAAGATGGACTGTTTTAAGGAAGACAGGAAATTGGGGGAAATAGGATTGAAATCCGTTGATGACAGGACAAAGGACAATGGGGTTCAATAACAAGAGTGTAATTTTTTTGTGGAAAACAGTGCTATGTAATCTACTCTCCCATAAAAACAAGTAGCCATTGGAAGTCATTGGGAATGTCATTTCTCATTACCTTTCACAGATATTTGGAAACAGATCTCAGATTTTGCAGGTAATCCTCAGTTTATGACCATAATGGAGTGCAAAATTTCTATTGTTAAGTGAGACATTGGTTAAGTGAGTTTTTATGACCTTTCTTACCACACTTTGTTAAGTGAATCACTGCAGTCGATAAATTAGTAACCCGGTTGTTAAGTGAATCTGGCTTCCCCGTTGACTTTGCTTGCCAAAAGGTCGCAAAAGGGGATCATGTGACCTTGGGACACAGCAACGGTCATAAGTATGAACCAGTTGCCAAGCGACTGAATTTGGATGACATGATCATGGGGGTGCTGCGAAGTTTGTAAGTGTGAAAAACGGTCATGAGTCACATTTTCCCATGCTGTTGTAAGTTTGAATGGGCACTAATTGAACAGTTGTAGGTCAAGGACTACCTGTAACAACTTTAAAGAACTAGAACAGACAGCCTTTTAGAACCCTTCATTCTTACGCGCTAACAGTCTACATTGAAGAAAAGGTAGAAGCAGACAAACCTTGATCAGTATCTGAGGGAGATGGGCAGTTTAGAAACATGAAATAACAATAAATAAAAATAAATAAAATTAGTTAAATTTCAGAGATTCATTTCTGTCGCATAGTCTTAGTACTATGTTGCCTTTTGCCAAGAGCCTTACTTTCTCTCTTTCCGGAAATTTATAACATCTTGTGTCCCCAGAGTTATTTTCCACTGTGGGTCACATTTTATGTGCATGTTTATTTTATTTGTTATAGTTATTTTTGCTACCTCAAAAGAGCTTAGGGAGAGTTTTTAAGATATATATATAAAACGTGCAGTTGAATAATTTACATGGCAGCAGATTGGAAAAGAAAGTAAAATGTTAAAAATCAGGTTAAACTGAGAATTTAAAATGCTTTATTAAAGCTGTGGAAAATATAAAGACCCAGCATTGTAAAGAGAGCTTTTAGAAATAGTATTTTGTAACCGGGATGCCACTACAGAATATCCTCTCTATTCACCTGGGGTGTAAGATACCCACGTAACTCCTTTTATTAAATCTTGTGATGTACATGTACACATACTGAAATGCATATTCCTTTGCCAGAAAAGTCACAATGGTAGTAACAGATTATGACCAGAATATCCAACACACATAATTTACCCATTCAATTTTGATTTAACTAATTCTTGTCAAATTATTTTTAAGAAAATCTTCTCAAAACATTTGCCATCATCTATCCCAGAAATTCCCAATATATATGGTTACTGAAGCTGGAGACTAGCTATGCTACATCCTTTGGGAATGTATCTCTGAAGGTCTAAAGTTTTGCATAATCAGACATCTCTGTGTGGTAATAAATTATCGCATTAAGGAATACAACTTCATTTTTTAACCTTGTTAGCCTTCTGTGTGCTTGGAAGGTTTTCCAGATAATTTTTTAGTTTTTATATGAAAGAATGTGAGAGACGGTTAAAGTCATGGACACCATTCATGAAGAAATATTCAAGAGTTAGCGAGAATGGAGGGTTCAAATTTCACTATGTGCATTGAATGGAAGTCATAATGTCACATGCATTCATTGTGACTTCATCAGGCAAATAATGCAGATGATTTAATTTGCATCAATTGCATCATGAGGTGAATGAAATATAGTGAATTCTTAGAATGAAATACCCAGTGGTGTCATGCATGATGTTAATCCTCTCTGCAAAGAAACTGCCCTAGGTGTCTTCACTGGTGCAAGCACTGGTGCAAGTAAACAGTATAAGGTTGTGACAGAAACTCTGCCCCTTATGTACCTGTAGGTGACATCATGACACAAGTATGAAACGGCAGGACTTGCATTGCAACATTGCTGGACAGGTAGCCCTCGGCTTACAACAGTTTGTTTAGTGACCATTCAAAGTTACACGGCAGTGAAAAATGTGACGTATGACCATTTGTCACACTTACGACCTTCGCAGCATCCCGATGATCATGTGATCAAAATTCAGATGCTTGGCAACTGCTTCCTTTTTATAACCGTTGCTGATCAGAGATCATGTGATCCCCCTTTGCGACCTTCTGACAAGCAAAGTCAATGGGGAAGCCAGATTCACTTAAAAACCAGGTTACTAACTTATCAACTGCAGGGATTTATTTAACAAGTGTGGCAAGAAAGGTCGTAAAATGGGTTAAAGCTCACTTAATAAATGTCTCATTAAACAAAAGAAATTTTGTGCTCCATTGTGGTTGTAAAGCAAGGACTACCTGTACACAAATTCCATCATCTGGGTTAGGAACTGGCCCTGTGAGCATGTCTTTACCTTTATTTTGGAAAAGGGGATAGAAGATATCCTGAACGCAAATGTTCCAAGCGGAAACATTTTGTTAGAGAATGCTCCCTTCTTCGTTTTTTATTCCTAATTATCAATTAAATTCAAAGCAGCACTTACACGATCCAGAGAGATTAACCCAGCCAAAGACTGCCCAAATTTGCTTAGTTGCAGCATGATTAGGGTATCATAAACTCTCAAACCACATCTCGAAGACATTCCTAAATCTTGCTCACTTCTGTGCTATTCTTTTCCACTGGTTTCCCATCTATTTATGTTAACCAGCCCAATGAATTTTGTAAGAGATTGTTCTTGAAACAGCATCTTCTTTTATGGAAATGTTAAACGCCACGGAAAATTTTGAAGCTGCTGTTTCAGATAAACTTTCAGCTTCCGTCCTTAATTTTAGGAAAACAACTTTTTTTTAAGATTAATGAGCAGATTTGGAATATGTTTAAGGTCCCAACAAGACAGTCTCATAATTAATTGGCATGGAAAGAATTTTCATATTCACAAAATGGCTTCTCCGATGAGTATGGCCAGTCATAAAACAATCAGTTATGATGAGAGTGCATATCCCTGCTTTTCAATTAAATATATCTCTGAAAAATATTAAAATCTGGAAGGTGCTTCGGTGTGTATATATACGGTGACTCTAATGGTCTCCGTGAATTCCACACTGTTTTTATCCGTGGACTGTCAGACTCCTAAATGGAAAATAATATTATAACAACGTGGTGTCTGCATGTGTTGGTGCGGAGGGGTGAGTGCACAAAGGGAGGCTCAGTCAATCTCATTGTACACATATTGTACTATGACAATAAAGGTTTCGTTTCATTTCATATCCCACTTTAACTAATGAGGAGATAATGATAACCACAGTACTGTGCAATCAGGCATGAAGTGATAGAGATGGATTTCACTGGTTTTTCCTTTAAAATGTGATGGCAACAAGACCCAGGCAGTTTTAAAATTACATGGCCATGCTCTCTCTGTATGAACTTTCTAGATCAATCGTGGTCAAACTGTAAAACAAGGAACCAATCTCATCCTTCTATGAAAAATGAAGTAATAAATTCATATGTGGTCTAAAAAAATCTGAATTAAATTTTCTAGAATATTTGTTTTGTACACCCTTGATTAGAACATGACTAGTGAATGACTGGATTCTGAGCAATGTTAAGCCAGTGGCTTCTTTTGGGAACTTTTTGAGTTTCTTAGTAGCCCGGTCAGTCACCCATCCAAGTATTACTGAGGGCCTAGTCTATTTGCTTTTAAGTTTAGTCATGATCAGCTAAATGCTGCCAGAATATCTATTTACACATTTCAACCAGTAGCATTTCTAAGACTTTCAATACTTAGTCCTTGCTGAGTTTTTTTTTATAACGATTTTTCCTCACTAAAGATTCTGAGTATACTTGCCATACACAATAATTCTGAGAAAGTTTAGTTTCAAATCGTGTGTTGAAAACAAAGATTAAATTTTGTCACAATTTAAGCCACTACAAGCCATATGGCAGTCAAACAAATGTTTATTTTTGTGAATATTAAATATATGCTCTAATGCTTTGCTCCTCTACTTACTGATTGTTGAAACATTTGCAGCTGATAGCAATTTAGCTTATTTGGTCAGTGGAGCCTCCATATTCAGCCGCAATATGCCTTTAACTAATTAATGCAGAAAACAAATAGCAAATGATTATGCTTTAGTGCCTTGCTTCTCAGTTTACCAGGGCAACAGGTTGGTCACAACTGAAAACAGATTGCACTGAAAAAGATGAGCAGAATTCTTCCATTGTTTGTGTGTGTACATGTATATTGTATGTAAGGGGGGAAAAACACTTAGCAACTGGATTATTTGTTCCATTAAGAATTTCTAGTAGATTATCATCCTAGAGCCAAAAAAAAAGTAGATTATCATTAATACAGTGCTCTCGACTTCTGAAGGCAAAAGTTATGTTATTTTTTTAAAGGCATTTAATTCAGAAGACCTTGCCAGCAAGGTATTTACGAATAGCCCTTGTCATGAAATACATTTCTTATTTATACTGGCATTGCAGGGAACTATTTTGCATATATGTGTCTGTGAAAAACAAAATGCCTTTGTTTTTGGACTTTGTGCCACGGATGTCCCGTGACCTTTAAAAGGTTCTTTTATGCGATTTTTTTACAGTAGATTTTATTGTCCGCTGTAAGTTGAATGGCTAATGTTGTCGCATTGTACTGCTTTATATGGAAACCAGTCAGAAACCAGGGGTAGTAAGTAGCTAACAAATAATTTAAATCTATTAATAAGCAAGAAATCTATCTCCATGGCAGTTACAGTCTAATATATTCTCTAAATTACACTGGGTAGATGGTGGAATAGTACAGTGGGGGAGTACGTATATACAATAATATCAGAAACACTGAAATAGCATGGTGTGGTGGATCAGTGGTTAAGACTGGAAAGTCGGCAATTCAGGTTCAGGATCTGAGCAGCATGCAATGGGGTGAACTCCCATTCTCACCCCAGTTCCTGCCAACCTAGCAGTTCAAAATCATGCATATGCGAATAGATAAATAGATACCACTTAGGTGGGAAGGTAACAGTGCTCCATGACATCATGCTAACCACATGACCGTGGAAATGTCTTTGGACAGTGCTGGCTCAATTGGCTTGAAACAGAGATGAGCTCTGCCCTCTATTGTTGGCAGTTACTAATGGAGTAAAATCTGACCTAAAATAGCATTGATTACAGACTTTCACACTTGCCCGAAAGATAGACCTGACTTGATTACAAATTTTATTTCAGATCAACTTTGTTTTCTTGTTTGGCCCTCAACTTTCATTATTATCGGAAACAAAGATGCTTGTGTGGAGCCGGATTGATGATTCACTTATTTTAAGTACACATGTAATTATTTGGAAACCAATTAGCATTTTGCTCATGTTGAAAGGTTGGCTGATGCGAGGGGACAGAAGAACGCAGTAACCAATTCCTTCTGTCTGTTGAATTACTTCTACAAAAGGCCAGCTTTGTTAAATTGGCACGATTATAAAGTTTCGGTTTCTTCTAGGGGCAGCCTCAGCCATTATTGTTCCCCAAATAACCTGCAAATGGGATGATAAATATATATTAACCTGTCTGACAAATAAGGTAGAACTTCCCATTCTTTTTAAACCCATTCTTTTTAAAAGCAGGACCTGCCGTCTGATTACATCCATACATATATATATATATATATATATATATGTTTTCATAGATTTTCACAGGTACAGGTATGCAGGTGCAGGTGTGTTCAGGTCTTTTCCCATGTAGAGTGGAAAGTCTCTTGGCGATGTTTCAACAAGGTCTCACTTGCCATCTTCAGGCTGGTGCTTTTGGCTAGCAAGACTAGCAAGAAGCCAAAAGCAGCAGTCTG
>JANHFO010000780.1:223797-234222 GCA_032468095.1 Pareas carinatus
TGAATACTCTGATTCCTACACGGGAAAAGACCCAAAAAAACCCCAGAACTACATACCTGTACCCGTGAAAATCTACGGAAACAAATATTATATATATATATATATATATATATAATATAGATATACATACATCTTTCTTTTAAATTTCAACTGGCTATGCAGTCATTCCATATGTCTCATCTCTATTTTACTGTTTGTTAATCTTGTTCTTAAAAAGAATTTTTGGCAAGGTATTATTATTATTATATAATTTTCTATGCTGCTGAATCAAGTTTGATGGCATATTAAAGATAGAATAATAAGAGCCAGTTTAGTCTAGTGATCAAGGCTAGAATTCAGGAGACTGAGTTTTATTCCTATTTAGGCATGAAATCTGACTGGGTGATTTGGGGCTAGTAATTCTCTCTCAAGCTCCAGTGAAAAACCAGTCAATTAATTCCTGTCACAACCAGTGGATCAACACTCATTTGATCTGAAAAAAGTGGACCCTGCATTTGTGGAAAAACACTAGGAATAATAAAAAATTAAAAATAGAATAACAATGCGCAATAATAAGTAACACAGCACACAGCTAGAAGGAAAAAATAGTTATCAACCAATCACTTTTCAGCTCTTTGGTTAAGATCAAGTGTTATTTATCAATTTAATAATGAGTGAGCAATCACATCACAATGGCACAAATTACCCACTTATGTCCCTCTGGGAAAGTCTGGGCTGTAAAGGCTTCCACAATGCTATCACTGAGCCAAAAAAAAGTTTATAAAGAAGGAGAAAATGTTAAATTGAACAAGATTTATGTAAGAGGAAGGAAATGTAAATTCAAGCGTATGAGCATATCTTGATTGCGATGGTTTCTCAATTTAAGTTAAAATGAAGCCAAAAAAATTCCTGAATTGTGTTAATTCCCAAGAAAATGGAATAGACAAAGAGTTAATGTACAGCCTTGTGAATAGGTAAGGTACATTCTTTCAATTCTTTTTTTCCCCTTTTCCTTTTTAAAGTCATTTTTCTCACAGCAGAGTTAATTCTAATGGAACCACAACAGAAGAAAATAAGTTAATTTTCTCTCTCAAACCCCCAGTTTACTACATCAGTTCAATTCCTACTATACTTTATATTTCCTTCTTGTCTGATAACATAGTTTTGACTCTTAGGAATGCCTTCCTCATACATAAATTTTGCTACTTAAGTTGTGAAATCAGTCTTCTTCAGCAGTGACGCTGAATTTTGTCACTAAACAAGTTTAGACTAAACCTTCCATTAGCCCTATTTATCATTGGTCAATGTTTCACACATTAAGATGCATAGACTGCAGCGTTCTCTCAGGTGAATTCTGGGAGTGAAAGTCCATGTATTTTAGATATATCAAAGTTGAGCAACATTGCCATAAACCAACAAGAGATAATGGCCACAGCCATTAACCATCAACCATTTTATCTCTACCATTTCTTAGAGAAAGAATGAAGTCCCATCATAACTAACCATGGAAAGATACATCTTCAGAAATTTAACCCTTTAAAATTTCACTTTAGGCACATTTTCTGGAATATAATAAATACATAATTTTATGTAGAAAGAAGATCAGTTCAGAAATGGGATCACATCAGCAACAGTAACAGTAACATAGTTGTGTTACTGTTAAAATCCACAGCAAAAGATTTGTCAGCAGCTGTGGACAGGGTTGATTAAATATTTTATTAAATTACTATGTCAGTGAAGATTCTTAATAATCCAGGTAGAGTTGACTGTAAGCTGAGTCATAGCAACTATTCTTTTTCCTTTTTTTGTTTGGAAACGTTTTGCCGTTTATCCAAATAGCTTCATTCTGAGAAAATTGCTTAGGGGAACCCTATATATATGTCCTCCAGGGTAGTTTCATTACAGAGTAGGTGAGAAATGAAAACATCCTGGAGGGTTTATATGGGGTCCCTCCACCCAACTTTCTCAGACTGAAGAAGCTACTTGGGTAAGCATTAGCAATAGCGCTTAGACTTGTATACTGCTTCGTAGTGCTTTACAGCCCACTCTAAGTGATTTACAGAGTCAACATATTTCCCCCAACAATCTGGGTCCACATTTTACTGACCTCAAAAGGATGGAAGGCTGAGTTAACCTTGAGCCAGTCAAGATCGAACTCCTGGCAGTGAGCAGAATCAGCCTGCAATAGTGCATTCTAACCACAGCGCCACCACGGCTTCTATTAATAACTCCTATTATTAAGTTACTTTTCATTTTGGACTCTAGCTTGCTATCAAATATATTATGGTGTTTTTGAAAACTGTAGCTTCTGTAGGTGCATTCAGATCAATGGCTCTTGTGTCATTAAGGCTGGCCATTGGGCAAAGATGAAAGAGTCATAGATGCACATCTCAAGTTTTCATTCTTTTTTTTAAAAAAAGAAGTACAATCCTACTCCACCTCTAGTTTTTTTGATCCCCTAAAATCAGAGAATGCAAAATGGCAGGCACAAGTCTTCCATGCTCATTGTTTTAAAAATGAATTGAGAGAAGAAAACATTCTTGAACTGTTACCTAGTGTAGAAAGTGAGAGGAAATGAAAAAGCAAAATGAGAACAGTGGGTATGGAACAAAGGAAAGAGAAGAAAAGGCAGTGCCAGGAAAACATATAGTAATTGGGGAATAATTTAATTTATTTATTTATTCCGTACACCCTGCCCAGCTCTCAAACACCTTTGAGTGCTGTAAGAAGTAAAAATTTCCTCTGTGCAGTTCTGTCCGACTCTAAGAGCGATGCTCATCTCTGTTCCTTAGCCGAGGGAGTCAGTGTTATCTGAAGATGCATATATGGTTATGTGACCAAGAGAACTATATCCCAAGGTGCACAGAATGCTATTAGCTTTCCACTGAAGCAGTGCCTATTTATCTACTTGCAATTGCATACAATAAAAATAATACAATATAATACTTGTAACAGAAATAACAATCAATTGATTCTAAATGTGATTACCTGTACCCATAATCTCAAACAATTCTGCAGGGGCCTCTAACCCAAGGTCTGTGAGAACAGCTAGGTCTTCCTGGCTTTTCAGAATGCCGTCCGGTTAGGAACCACATGGATATCAAGGACATCCATATTTCAGAGGATAGGCTCTGCAACAGAGAAGGCTTGCTTCCTAGGTCCCAATAGATAATATTGCTTAACTGAAGGAAGCTAGAGTATGATTACCCTGTTGAATTGAATCAGCCAACTGCTGCCACAGGAGACAGAAAGTCTCTCAAGTATCCAGGTCCTATGTCACGTAGGGCTTTATAGACCATATCCAGCATCTGGAAACATACTGGTAACTAGTGCAGTCTGCAAAGCAGAAGTGCTACATAGGAACACCAAGATGTGCCCATCACTGCCCATGCCATTGCTTCTGGATAATTGAAGCTTCCGTGTGGTCAGGCTGTGAGGTAACTAGGTTATGAGTGACTAGAATACTGGGAAATGGAAAACTCAACAGTGTATATGAATCTCCCCCAGACAATTTCTTGCTGGCAGTCCATTAACCCTGAGTTTTTGAGGCAGAGACAGACGACTCCATTATGAGAATAAATGTGGTGGACTAAAATGGCAGTAGGAGGAGTTAACCTTTTTTGAAGTTAAGTTCATTGATGCAAATCATCACCTAAAGCAGGGGTATCAAACTCAACGTTCAAGGGCTAAATCTGCCCTGTGGCCTCCTTGGATCTGGCCTGGGTGGCCACCCTGAAGGTGGGCGAGGCGTTCCCCTGGGGCGGTGCCAGCCACGGGGTGGGGTCGGGGGCAGCAGCCATGGTGACGGCAGTAACCGCAGAGGGGCTGGTAGCCCGTGGAAGCTGCAGTGGTGGCAGCAGTCCCCAGTGAAATTGAGTCTGACATCCTTGATCTAAAGTGTCTACCACTACAGGCATGAAACATTTTCTCTGTCATTTAAAATTCTGTGAATTAATTCCAGAATCAAGGACCTATGCTGTTCTAATACGTTTTGGGGGGAGGATGAACTCCGGGTGTCAAGGGAGAAAGGAGAGGGTTGGTCTCTTCGGTTTAACTGATTGGACAACAGAATAAAAACATTCAACACTGAAAGCACTTTTATTGACAAAAATTAGGTCTATCAGAAAGAGTTACTTTTTGTTATCTGCCAGTTCATAGATCATTTACAGCTAAAATTAGTTTTTGTCTTCTTTTTGACTGTAGACCTGTAGACCTGTAGAATTTAGAATATCTGCAAAATAAAAGTGTAATGTGCGCAATAATAACAATAAGAGGTAAGTCTGCCTTATTAGACAAGATGTGGATTACTGTGATGAGATCTCCTGTCACATTAATATTTACCTTAAAAATCTGGAAGAGGCAATTTGGAAAGAACCAAAAGAGCATTCTTATCATTGGCATCTTCTACAAATTATTCTAAACTTCTGGAACTACCGTTTGTTCCATTTGAGAAAATGTATAAGTACAGTTCAGTACACATTTTATTTTGTGAAAAAGCAAATTAAAATAAAGAATCAAACAATTTTTGCAATGCCAAATGGTTATGCACCATTTAAAAGGGGAAAAATTGGGCATTTTTATTTCTCTGATATCTAATCTAATTGAACTTTTACTATTTAAAGAACTTGAGTGTCTGAGAAGGAACTGCAATAACAGTTACATTTAGAATGTAAATTTCATCATCACCATATTTGGATTGTAACGGCAGATAATAATTTATGAAAAAGGAAAAAAAATAAATGTCAATACCAGACAAGCTGTTAAAGTCACAGCAGGGGTGAAGGAGGGTTGTATAAGAACTTTCCTTTCAACTGCATCCAACAGAGAAATCTTCGATGTATAAAACAGCTGGGAAATGTCATGTATTGTACAACTTGAATTATTGAATTGAAAGTAGAAATTAATTTTGATTAAGCCTTGTTCCTTTTTGGATAGCCATTTCCTGAAATTTAGGGCCATAACTTTACCTGGCATACATGGATAAAACAAGATTTTGTTGCACATTAAGTCTTTCGGAAGCATGGATATAATTTCTGTTGTCTGCGAATTCATTTGTAAAATATTCCTTGAAATGCCTTTAACTTAATCTAATGATGCATATGTGTGTGTGTGTGTTTGTGTAGGTACATGCATACACACACACAAGGGGTATTCTTCCCTAGCAGTTTATGGAATGGGTCAGCGACTGTCGCTTTCTCTTTTAAGAATGTTAACTAAAAGTTTAGTAGCCCCAGGAATGCCTGGAACTCCTGGCAGTTTTTTGGGTTGGGGGCGTCTCGAATCATCTTAACTTTGTTGGCTGTTGGGTGAATCCCCTGGTCGTTTATCTTGTATCCAAGGAAATCTACTTTGATGACCCCTATCTTACACTTGTCCCTTTTTAAGTGTAGTCTGGCTTTCCGGAATGCCATTAGAACGGCTCTATGACATTCGTGCAATTGTGAGTCATGTTCAGCTGTGACAAGCACGTCATTGAAGTAGGGCACAACCCCAGGTATTTTCAGCAGCAATCACTCCATGATGCTCTGGAAAATGCCCGGTGCCACGCTGACTCCAAATTGCAACTGGTTGCATTTAAATGTACCCCATTGTGTAACTATCGTCTGGGCTTCTGCTGTTGTTTTGTCAACGGGGAGCTGTTGATAGACTTGGGCCAGGTTGAGTTTTGTAAAAACTTTTCCTGGCCCCAGGGAGTGTAGTAGATGCTGGATCATGGGCATGGGATAGGCGCTCTGCTGCAAGGCCTTGTTGAGCGTGCACTTGTAATCTGCGCAGATGCAGATTGAGCCATCACTCTTTAAAGGGGTGATTATTGGGGTCTCCCACCTCGCATGGTCAATGGGTTTCAGGACTCCCTGTGCAATGAGCTTATCTAGCTCAGCCTTCACTCACGGTTTGAGTGCAAAGGGAACTTGCCGTGGTTTTAGCCTAATGGAGTTGATGGTAGGGTCTAGGTTAAAACTTATTGGGGTCCCCCAATACTTGCCCAAGTTGCTGTTAAAGACATCCTGGAGCTCTTGGATGAGACTGTTGATGTTTGTTTCCCAGATTCCATGGACGCCCGTTACCCCAATGCCCAGTCTCTTGAACCAGTCAAGACCTAGTGGGGTAGGTAGGTTGGGTCAGATGACTGTGATCTTGAGTGGCCCTGTGAAGTCTTTGTATGTTACTGGGATGTTAAGTTGTCTCAGGATTTGGATGCCATTCCCTTGCTAGTCCCTTAGAGATGTTGTAGATTGGTTGAGGTCAGTTCGGTGCAGTTCCAGGTTTGCCGCCTTAAGGTTGTGTCAGGGGATTAAGGTAATGGCTGATCTGGTGTCCACTTCCATCCAACATGGTTTCTGCCGCAGGATCACCCGTCTGCATGAACCTCTGTGTCTCTTCATCACTTTCTGGCGACCCTTGTCTGCACCAGTTGGTGTTGCACCTCCTGGTGGCTTGTTGTTCTTTTGCCTTTCTTGATTGTTCGCCTTTGACTGGTCGTGTCTGGCTGCGCAGGTTAGGTTGAACACCTTTAATGGCTATGGTGAGATTCCAGCAAAAAGGGCACCATGCAGTCAAGCAGGCTGCTTGCCAATTGGTGATGCCGGGCATTCCCGCGCTCAGGAATGCCCACCCAGGACACAACACATACCATTTTGTAATTCATAATATTTCATAATTGAGAACGTTTTGAAAATAAGATCATACTATTTCATAATTCATATTTTGTAATTATGGTTACCCTGTTATTTGGACAGATACAAACTCATACACAGAGAGAATCCAAATGCCTATTTTCTGTATATATAATTTTAAAATTGATGTAGTGCTGATGATGCTACCTACTTGAGTAATAAAATGTCTGCAAGAAAACAATCAAGCTCAGAGAACACCGTGGACCCCATAATTTTATACTCGAATCACCATTTTAAAAAAGCTAATAGTTGTAAGGATGTCAAACTATGCATTGTGAATTTATTAAGTAATTAACTCTTCCTTCTTCATCAGACTAGCTACATCATATTTGTAACAAAAGAGTCACTATCCAGTAACTGTAATTTTAATTTTAAAATTAAAAGCAATAGTTACCCATTTTTTCCAGTAACTGTAATTTTAATTTTAAAATTAAAAGCAATAGTTACCCATTTTTTCCCTAACCATATTAAAAAGTGTGTCACTAATCAGAATTCAGATGATTTTAGAAATAGCTCCTAAGTGACTCCTATACCACCACACCATAGGCAGACTTACTACATTTTACAAAACAGAAAAAGGAAAGAAATCTGGCACATTTTGCATATCTGTATCTGTCCATGTGCTTGTTTTGGACATTTGTGTACATGTATGTACATATCTGTGTGTGTTGTTGTTATCAGTTCGAATCAATCCATTGCAAGATGAAGACCACTTCACTGAAAATGATGGATTATCTACCATACTAGTCCAGTGAGGGTTGTTATTTCTATCTCCCAGTTCAGGGCTAACAGAGTAACTGATCTAAAGTTATCCAGCCAGCTTCTGTGCCTAAAGAAGGAGTAGAACCAGGGTTTCTCCAGTCCCAATCCAGCACTTTAGCATTACACAGCACTGCCCTGTCTGTCATGTAGGGTGTATGTGTAAGTATTTTCCCTATGGTTCTGTGAGAGCTATCCCTTCTCTCTGTCTCTTGGGGCAGTTACAGTGGTACTGCTGTTTCAAAACATCATCAGGCTTAATTTTTGTCTGGTTACAGTCTTTATCTCCTGGTCTCTAGAAATACAAATCTGCAAATGATGAGCAACATCTTGAGAAATAGAGCTGCATCCAGCGCTATTCATAGAACTGGGCACAGGTAGTCCTCGGCTTATGACTGGCTGCTTTAACCACCGTTCACACTTGAGACAGACCTTCCTGGGAGCATTTACAACTTGGTTCCAAGGGCTGTTTCCCAGCATGGTCCCTTGAATTGGTCCGCAGTGACAGCCATTTACCATGTTCCATGCTTACATGACCACGTTTGTTGATGTATTTGCCTTAAACCAGCATTTACTTCCAATTTTCTGCAAAACAGGCCCAATGATCCCAGCGTTTGCTTAACGACTGTCGCAAAAAAGTAAAAAAAAATTGGTTCGGTCATGTGGATGACCCTGTTTTACGACCATCACAACTCGCTACTTTGATAGGCAGGCTCTATTGTGGTTGTAAGTCAAGGACATTCTGTATAATATATTGACTCCTAATACCAACATGCTCCTTCCTTCTTACTCTTATATTCAGTATAGTAAAAGCTGCTAGCTGTATTTCAGATGCCTCTATGTTAGAACTATAGGCAGGTCCATTACACTGAGATTTAATATAGTAGAAAACCAAATGACCCCAAGCTGCCCCAGAGAGTCTATTAGCAACAGCAGTAGGCTATTGCTCTCTCTCTCTATACATATATATATATATATATATTCCTACACGGGAAAAGACCCAAAAAAACCCAGAACTACATATATATATAGGCATATACATATTCCTCAGGTAATGATCTTTGTTGTAAGAATATGAAGATGTTAAAAAGTACTGTGAATTGTTGCAGGGATGCGAGACTGAATTGAGGAGAGGAGGGAAATCACTCTAAACACTTGGACTAGTCATTTTCTCCCTCTCCAAAAAGAAAAATATCCGTGGTTAAGGGCACAGTTTGCTTCCCTTATCAAGGGAGGGAGGGGGAGTTTTCAGAAAAGGAGACAATTCATATATTGTTTAATATCACTTTGCAAACCACCACCACCCCTCGAAGTTAGCTACAACGCTCTGTGTCTCCTTTTTTGATCTCTGGCCATATTTTTCTCTGTTATGTCATAGAGGTCACCTGGCTCATGTGTGACAAACTGCCTGCATAAGTCACAGTGCCAGTGGCAGAGATTTGTAACCATGTCCCTGGTCCATTGCCTTTGAATTATTTCGCAGGCCCTTTGCTTTACATTTGCACTCTGTCGGAAGATGAACAAGGGAAGGGAGTAAAACCAAGGGCAGGGTCTCCTCCTGAAGGACAAGGGGAAACAGGTGGAAGGTTAATGGCCGTAGAGCGTATCCACAAGCCTCTCGGGCTTGATATATGGGCCACAGGCCTAAAACAGGCATTGGCTTTCAAAGATATATTATTTCATTTGAGGAGAGACATTCTGGAGATCCTGCATTTGTCTGCTGATAGATGATACTCTGTCCACAATTGGTTATGGCGTGTGAGTTTTCCTTGGGCCGGCTCCCGTACATAAAAAATTTTCGCTGAGCTCTTCAACCTTTCACATGCCTTAAGGATGGGACGTGTGTGTGTTCTTCTGGCAGGCTGTAGGCTGGATTTTTATCGATGCTATTTTAGTCATTCCTTTTGAAACTCCAAGGCAAGTTTGCGTGAGGAGGGGGAGGGGCGGATGAAAGCCCTTCTGTTCATTCATACATAACTTGATAAGGGGTGGCCTTGCAAAAGGAAAACAGAAACAATGTTAGGAATCAATTGTGCGTCCGTCTCCCTGTGCTGGGAAGAAGGAATCTTTAATGGAAGGCTTTATAGGGGCCGTTGCGTCCATCAAAACGCTTGGAAGAAACATTTTAGACTTCTAAGAATAAGCCAGCCTTCTTGTATTTTTGACAATTACTGTTGCTTCTGTGTGAGATCTTATTTTTTTTGTTTTTCAGCAGTGACTGACCAAATAATCCTGATCCAAACGTCGGTTAATAGGAAGTATCATTTCTTTTCCTTTTTTTCTCCTTTAAAAGCTTATTAAAACTTACATGTTTGAAAACAAACCTCACTGATTTTCATATATCTTAGCACTCTGATATCCACAATCTGGTTCTTTGTCCCCTTTTTAACATTAGGCAATAACTTCCTGCATAACCTCGTGACTATAAAAACATTTTTGTTATTGTTTTGCAAATGTTTAATGTGTCTGGGTTTTAAAAAAATCCTGTATAAGGAAATAATTGCTCTACTAACAAATGCAACAGAGAAATAAGATTCAGATCGAACCACCTAACGGGACAACTCAGCAAAATTATCTGTATTTTTTTTCCATCAGTTTCTATTTTCTGTCAATGCAATTCCAGCATGGCTATTTTTAAGAAAGAATTTTAAAACAATGCAATACAGTTTGCCTGCGATTTATGACTGTAATTGAGAATTGGAATTACTATCATAAGTTGCTGAACTCATAAGTCATGGCATCACATGACTGGATCCAATGTTTCAACATTTTTTGTAATATCGTTAAGTGAGTGCCATGGTCATTAAGCGAATCCATTTCCCCCAATGGACATTTTTTGCTAGACATTGGAAGTAAATGCTGGAAACCAGCAAACATGTTTCAAACCACAGTCACATGACCATGGGACATTGCAAATGATCATTAAGGTGACCTGGTTGACAAGCACATCAAATGTCGTCACATGACTGGAGAGGTAGAACTACCATAGCAGAGACAACAGGTGATAAGT
>JANHFO010000780.1:234322-245688 GCA_032468095.1 Pareas carinatus
GGCTTATGGACTTCAAGTCCCAGAATTCCTCAGCCAACTATGTTGGGTGAAGAATTCTGGAAGTTGAAGTCCACAAGCCTTAAAGGGACCAAGGTTGGAGACCTCTGCTTTAAGGACTAATAAACAAAGATCAAATACAAATGCATAATAAGTACTGCTGCCAGTATATAAAATAAATTAGCCCAATTGCAACTAGAGGAGTTGAATCGAAACTCCACTATTGCAACTTAGGAAACCAAGGCCAGGTTGGGGCAATGGCACAGGAAAACCTTCTGAGTATAAAATTTTGGTGCATTGTTTTTCTTTCTACCAACTTCATTGCTATAATTCTAAAACAGTAAATTGAAAATGCACAATTTGAAGTCCCTGTTCAGTGCAGTCTAGGAAGACCTTCCAAAGTTGTCACAAACTCTTATTTCTAGTGGGACAGAGAGAAAAATGATTGAACACAGGATGATGATCCTACTAAATATATTTAATTAAAGTAATCTGCCTGTAATAAAATGTAAATTAATTATATTTAATTAATTATTTACACTTTTTTTTCCCCTGGACCCTATGACTTTTTGAGCATAGCCCCATCAAAGCCCAAATGCGGTCCGTAGTCCATACAGGTTGTGTACTTTTGAATTAAGAGACACTAAATAATTCATACGGCTTGAAGCTGTCCTATAATGACTATAGCCAGATACCCTCTGAGAGTGAATTAAAGATGCTTTAATGTTCTGAATTATAATGATCAGTTCGCTAACATGCTTCTGTTCAGAATGAAGAGTATGGAATATTGTGTCATTTGTAACATTGCCAGTTTAGCACTACACCATCGTACAGCAATAGTACAGCAGCATCTACTAGAGCGATGTCCTTTCTGTTCTCTGTATATTTTGTGTTTGCTCTGTTCTACGTTGGTTGTTAAGAGATATTAAAGTCTGATAAGATGAGGTGAGCACAGCCGTAAACTTCAAAGAGATATACTGCTATGTACAATTTTACCTATCCTCATTTCAGGGTACACTCCTGTTTCTGCTACAATCATTGGGGAAACACACCACAGTTTCAGGAGAGGCAGGGTGATATCTTCCTTTTTCCTCTCCCGTTCCCTCTTTCAAGATAATATACAGTTGTAAAAAAAAGATTCTCCCTTCCCATGGAATTTAGTTGCATTTAAGTTAGAGAAGCAAGCTAAAGACTAGGCAGAATCTTTAGAGCAGAAGGAAATCCGAGGGCTTGTTAACAGGAAGGCACAGCATCTGGCTCTACAGAGAAAACTGGAGAGCGCGTTAGAGATCAGGAGAATCTGCTTTTCTACTTGTTGCTTTGATAATGGATAAAAGGCTGTCATGAAATATAAGTTACCAGCTGGGAATGGATAGTATAATCTCAGCAGAAAAGCCCATTGCTCAGTACTATTAAAAAAACAACTTTCATATCAACCTTATCTATTGTGGAGAATACAAAAGAGTTGTTTATATCACAGACATCCTCCCTAATTGGAGAAGAGGACGGGAGGAAACCATCTTCCCTTCCCGTAGAGGAAGGCTTACAGATTTTCTTTCAATTAATTTTTCATTGACCCTACTCTGCACTTTGACCAAGCACTCCACTGAATGAAGATTCCCATAATTCTACAGCATCAGGTGAAGCATAGAGTCAGCTTTGATGGATTTCAGGAGGTTGATCTGAACAGAATGATAAAGGGCCAGAATGCTTAAGAAATTATTACTAAAAGTGAGTCTCCTGGGCATTGATTTGTTTGATTCTTAGTTTTGGCAAACTGTTCTCACTGCACAATAACATCAGGTTGACTTCTAGGGGGGGGGAAACATAAGAAATACCGTATTAAACAAAGCAAGCAACAATAAAACAATGATCAGAAACTGCTTATAAAACAATAATCATAATCTCATACAGCAAGGTCAAGAGGTGGGAATCCTATTTAAAAGTGATCAAAGCTTCATGAGAACATAACAGAGCAGCCTGTTATTTGAAGGATAACAGTACATTAGTGAGTATAAGGAAAATATGTCTAGAAATGTAATACAATAACTTTAAAAGGTTGTCTTTAGAATTTCTCTAATTACAAACATAGAAGTTATTAGAGAAGGGCATCAAAGGGAGATCTAACTTGGCAGACTGGTTCATGTCAGAGAAGGAATAATAATAATAGCAACAGCCATGCAGCCTATTTTGTAACAGTAGATCCCTTTATTGCTTAGACAGAAATTGTACAGTCTCTGCTACCCCATTTAGTGAAGTAATCACTGTGCTCCGTGCACAGATAGGTTTCTGAGCATTTTTCACAGTTAGTCTATCTATAATACAACAATCTAACAAAGGCTTATTAATATGTTCATCACCCCCTTTATTTATTGATTTAGGTGATTTATATGGCTGCCCATCACTTAGCAGTGATTCTTCAAATAGTGAAGCCGATGGTGAGCAAGTAACATTGGTGAAAGGGCATTAAAGTTAATGGCACAACTTAGAACTTTCTCTAGGTTCCTTAAACTGAAGGACAATACTGAAATACCATTATATCGGTTTGGCAACATCGACCACATCTCTCAATGCTAGGATGAGCTTCAGTTTATTCATCTTCTTGCATTTATTGCCAAATTCAAGAAACGATTCAAGTGGCGATGTAAAACATATATTTCCTTCCACTGAGATTCATGGTGTTTTTGGAAGGGTTTCCCCATAATTTATTTTCTATTTTTTTCCTTGAAAAAGTGGAAGAGGGTTGAGAAGCTGGAAAAGTTGCACAAAGTTTTTTGATTGATAACATTGAGTTACCTTCATCTTTTTACATCCAGGGATAATAACAGCTGAAATCCATCAAGAAGTAAACATATTTAAAAAGTATTCTGCCTTACATGGAAACTAAAACAGGTTAGATAAAAGAATATCTGATATAAATCAGATATATTTTGTAGATAAGGTCTAGGAAAGCAGGGTTTTTCAAATTTGTAAGATTACATGAGAGCTGATATGCAAGGCCAGTCCAAATGTATTCTACAGATTCATTTAGTATATCATCCACCTCTATGATTGGCCCAAATAATTTATTTGGGCCAATTTATTCCCATATAATTTATTCTCATTCTAGCTCCCAAAGGAAAGGAAATGCTGGAATGCAAGGAATTACTTTGTTTGGCACACTTCAAATTAGAAAGATTTCAAAGATAAAATCTTAGCTCCAAAGAATTGACACCCATATTTGAGTAACATTAAATTGGTTTGAGATGAGAATATGGTGCATAAAAACTGCTTTCAGTTTTGAAATGTAAAGATATTTAAATGCTCCACTTCCCTCTTCATTTCCCTATAGCTCTTATAAATCTACCAATGAGGGTCTCCAAGTCTCACTTCACATGTTTTGCAGTGTTACGCTTACTGCAAACTATCACTGTTTGCTGCATTAAACCTGTAAAAGCAAGAAGCATTGCTCTTTCCATGCTATAACACATGTGGACCATTTTCATACATCTGTGGTAACTCCTTACTATTACAGAAAGCTGCAGTAGATATTTATGTGACTTGAATGCTCTTCCATATTAAAATGAGCTGAACATCATAACAAAGAGTTTAAGTCTTTTTTTTTTGCATGTGAGATACTAGCTTCCCATGTATAAGAATTTGCCCCAATGATGGAGTAGTCTGTCATGTGATCTTGATATGATGATACAGAAAATGCAGGTTTGCTGACCTCATCTAGTCTTTGTAAGAACCAGACTAGAGTAAACATTCTCTGAAGCTATGATTGATTGTGGTTATCTTTTGAATTTAATTGTGTATTGGAAGAGATTTGCTACCATGCCAAAGTCTACTGAAATGTCCTTACAACCGAACTGGTTTGTAAAATATGAATCAGCTCTCATTGGGAGGTCTTACATAAATTGGTAATTCTAATCAGTTTCCTAGGATAGGTTTTCCCGTAAAATGAGTTTTGGAGGATTAGAAATAAATATGTGATGAATTGTTAAATCAGTTGATATCTTACTTGAACATTCATATCCCTGCAGTGTGAATACTTAAACTAGCAATTACCACTGTGTTTATTAAATTAGATTAGATATCCTAGCTTTCATAGTGTAACATGAACATGCTTGGAATAAAGTAGTTCTGGTTGCACTTATTTGCTGGCCAAAACTGAACAGTAAGTTGTTACCAATTTAAGTTGCTTCATGTCTTATGTGAAACTTTCAATATTCATCTCACCTGTCAACTGCCATTTATGAAGGAGAGCTAAGGATTAGAAGAGCAATAGTAGCACATTTTCTGGACAGTGTGTGCCTATCTTTCATGAAAATAAAGTTTGTAAACATTGTTAAAATTGTTAAAATTCTAACAATTGCTCATCAATATCAGCATTTACCAAATTAGTATCATAAAGACTATACAGCAACATTTTAACATTAACATTCTGTATGTTCCATTTATATAATAACATTGTGCTTTATGGTTAGAAACAAGTTGATAAAGACACAGTTCAGATTCTCTTTGGGAAAATTCCCAGAGAAACTGAATGAATTTTAATGTTGAAATGGCTACAAAAGTAGCTGGCTGGAAATGGAAATGCTTTGGGAAAACTGGGCTGCTAGAAACTTGCATTCTTCATTTTAATGACATATTTAGAGCCTTGCCTTACTTTATATTCTTAGGTGTAATTACCCATATTAAAAAGAAAGAGAACCACTCATTAGTGTTCTGTTCCACTGACTTAATTATATCCTTAATTAAATCTTGACAAACTGGGGGTCATGGTTGTGTCAGTGAAATTTGTCACCCTACATCAGCAGGTGGCTAGTCATGTCTATTTCTGAGGTCCTTTTAAAAGCTTTTTGTACAGGAGTGCAGGATAAATGACAAACAAATGCAGATAGCTCTTTCTTCAAAGTTTCTCTCTTTCTGGTAAGTGCAAAAAGAAGGCCCAGACTTGATTCGAAGTATTTCTCAAGTAGCTAACAGACACTGTATGTATAGATCTTATCTTCTGTCCTTCCTTTGAACAAATTATCAGCCACCTCCATACTTGATGAAATCAGAACTAGCTACAAGGACTCATGCATCAGTTAATCTAGATTGGATTATTGCAAGTGCTTTACTTGGGGCCACATTTTAAAAATCTTTGGGAAATGTAATTAGTCCAGATGGAGGTGGGATGCATGATTGGATGCTTTGATCAAGATGCACCTTGCCATCACACTGCAAGCTCTTCCCCTCTCGTAGAGGCATAATTTATCACAACATACGGGCAACGGGGTAGAGTATATGGCAGGACACTACTTTCATATTTATTATTCACACACAAACCCATGCTCTACATCCAGAATGCAACTGCAAGAATGTTGGTGGTATTCACTATCAGAATCATAGCAACTCATTCCTGTAAGTGCTGCACTGGTTACTAGTTTGTTTCTGACACAATTCAAATTGCAGATCATTGTTTTTATAGCCTTAACATAATTTAGGTCCCAGATTGAAAAACTTCCTGCTGCTCTAGAAAACGTGTGTCACCTAGCAACAGTCCTGCTAAAGCCCTTAGTCTGGGGCCGAAAGGCAAAATGGAGCAGCTTGCTCCCTTCTATACTTAGAAAAAAACCAGGTGCCTCATAAAAAAAGCTGCAATCCAATGAACTCCAAATAGATACCATGCCTGGTTGTTTTTCACAGTTTATATTCAGGCAAACCATGGGCAGAGAAATTGTCAATGAGCTTGGTGGAGTAATTTTCACTATTTCCTGTTTCAATCAAATCATAGGCTTCCATACAAGTGAACTGGCAAATTATGATGGTTGCATCCATCCAAAATAGCACTGTAATCTGAGATGAGATCAGTTCTTTATCTCTCAGCTTCTAAGAATGATTCATAAATGTCATGGTTGGTTGGTTGGTGGGTTGGTGGGTTGGTGGGTTGGTGGGTTGGTTGAATCAATATATATGATCTCCCAGTCGACATGAAACTCAAGAGGGTACACAAATGAAAAATATAATAATATTAAAAATAAGCGAGTTTATATCTGAGGCAATCTCATCCAACCAAGGAGAATTCAAACCAATCAAGACAGGCACAAAATCTCTGACCTGCTACCTAGTGGGATCGGAAAGGTAGCCAGGATTGGGGCCATCCAACTCTCAGAATGAATGTTGCTCCAAAGGCCAGTCACAAAAACAGAGAAGGTTCATCTCCTGAGTCCCACCAGATGTCCCTGCTTAACTGATGGGAACTGGAACATGTCCATCCTATCAGAATATATTGGATAGGCAGAAGTAATCAGAGACAAGTAGTCCCTTAAATAACTATTCCTTGTGAAATGGAGGTCTTTGTAGGTCACAACAATCATCATATCCATAGTAAAACTATAAACATCATAGTAATAGTTGGCTATAGTATCCAAGGCTTGCATTAGCTAGCTATATGAAAAAAAGAGATCTGTATTGACTATGTCAAGGCAATGAGGAATCAGAATCCTGCACAAATTGAAATATTTTTCATTGTTACTGCACATTATCTTCGGTAATATAACCCCAAAGTGCCAGCACAAATCCCTATGGTGTGGTCTGAGCATTTCAGCACTTACATCCTGTTTCTGTAATATCTTAAAATGCATATTATTAAAGGGAATCAATAGTGGATATTTATTAAACAAATTTTCGTCTCTTTGTTTAGGCTTCCGAACTGGTTGCAAGGTAGAAGGAAGCTCATATAAATAAACAATGAATCGGGAAAGTAAATGGGATGTCTCCAGCTCCTCTCCACTCGCTCCCCCAGTTACGGCTAAATGAGAGCCATTATGAAGCTTTCAGATAAACTTACCCAGCTCTTATCTGTACCAACCTGATAGATCTGCCATTATTCTTAGCGAATAACAGAGGTTATATCATTCTCTATCATTAAAAATGCATTAATCCTTCTTTTTTTAGTAACCTTCCTCTAATTCATTGATTCAATTATACTCTGAAGGGTAAAGACTTTTGGGTATGGTAAAAACAGAGTATTAAAAACTATGTTTTATAAATATGAGGTGTCTTTTTAGAGATGTTAATGGAAGATCTTTTTGAGAAAAAATATATTAAACCACAGTTCAATCAACATTCATAGAAATTTGTATCAACACAGCTCTACAGTTCTATTATATAATCCCAAATTTAAATTTTTTAAATTTGACTTATATAATATAAGTGAGGATTCTGCCCAGAATCCACAATTGTGATCACTGAAGTCAGAAAAATTATAAAAGCCAAGAAAATTCCTTGCACCAATTAGTCATAAAATTTAAATAATATTCCATACTGACACACATTTTTTTATCAATAAAAAGAACTAAAAGGCCCACACCTGTTTAGTACAAACCATTGCTATTTCCAAATGTAAAGATGTATCTAATAAATATACTATGACTTGGAAATTAAAGCAGGGCTTCAAAAAATTGCTTAATTTTAGGTAGATCGCAAGTCACAATTTTGATGGGTGATTCCACACTCCCCCTTAAGCAAATGATTAATCTATTTAAAGTTGAAAATATTGTATAAGAGTTATTAACTGCTGCAATTGTTTAATTAGAAACAGAAAGCAAGCTGTGTATGGATATGCAGGTTTTTAGCTAGGAGGCTGCTATACAAGCTGTATTTAGAATGAAGTAGGCTATTTTCCTGCCTGAGTAGCTTCAAAGGGTGTTAGTTGTATGTTTTGATGTCGGTTTAGATCAGGGCTCATTAGAAAATAAAAAAGCTAAATCGTATATAGTTAATCCTTGATGTACAACCACAACATAGATCAGAATTGCTGTTGCTAAGCAAGGTGGATATTTGTTGTTAAGCAAATCACTGCAGCTATTACATGAATCAGGCAGTCCTTAAGCAAATCCAGCTTCCCCCATTGACTTTGATTGTTGAAAGTCACAAATTTTCACTGCTGTTGTAACTTTGAACGGTTGCTAAGCAAATAGTGTAAGTCAAAGACCACCCATGCCAGTTAGCATGATTCTCCAGGGACCAGCTATTTAGGAGTATCTTCCTTATATATATATATCTTAGTAGAGTCAAAGGGAAAGCATTCATTATTTGACATCACATTTATTAGCCCTGTAGGACATAGGAGATTTTCTTTTCTTTTTTCTTTTCCTCAAAGAATTTTTATTCATTTTTTAAAAAGAAAATAAAAAAGAAACAGCATATTAAATATGATTTACCCTCATTAATAGTGGGACTGTAACTATTGCACTAGTTATCTAGAAAACCTTGAAATTCACCCACACCTAAATTCATTTATGGGTAAAATTGAGTGTTCTGGTCTAGTAAATAATCTCTGTGAGACCCATTTATTTTGCTCTTAACTTTGACTTTAGTTATATTGCCTAACAATGGAACATATTTATTAAAAGTACAATACTCAGAGGCCTTTATTCAGATATGCGGTTTGCAGAACTGAAGGTAATTTGCACTGCAGGTGAGAGGTCATTCTCTTACTGGTCTGTTAATGGAGTTGGGTTAGGATGAGATCAATTTCCATGCTTCATCACATTGATCTAATACCTCATTGGCACTTTGCTTCATGGATTGGTTAGCTCAAGTGTGAAAAATGATTGATAGATCTCTGACCTCGAGGATTTTGTTTCGGATGAGATTAGGATAGACTTTTATTTTTGCATGTGAATGACGTGTAAGATATGGCACTCCTGAAATTCATTTAATTTGTTTAAGCTGAATCCAGTTTAACTAACGTATCACACGTTTTAAAATTTAAATTCTGATTAATTCTGCAAGAATTAACAATATCTGAAGCAGTAGACTTACAGATGCTAGTTATTCGGTCTCAATAAGTCAAAGTTAATTGTTTTAATTACAAACCAATTTAAAAATTGACACCTAAGCTGCCTTTGGTTGTTTTGTGAGTGTGCAGGCAGGATATAACTTCAAATAATACTAACAGCAGCAGTAGCAACATTGTTGTTAGCATTCATTAGCATTACGGATGCCATAACAGTACTGGTGATATTCCTGACACACTCATTCACATCCCCTGGTTTTACACAGATAATTTCCCTGAATTCCCATGGCTACTTTACAGGTAGTCCTCAACTTACAACTACAATTGAGTCCAAAATGTCTGTAGCTAGGCGACACATATGTTAAGTGAATTTTGTCCCATTTTTCAACTTTTCTTGTCACAATTTTAAGTGAATATTTGCAGTTGTTATGTTAGTTTGCATGGTTGCTAAGTGAATCTGGCTTCCCCACTGACTTTGCTTGTCAGAAGGTCGCCAAAAGGAATCACATGACACCAGGACATTGCAACCGTCATAAATAAGGGTCAGTTGCCAAGCATCTGAATATTGATCATGTGACCATGGAGATGTTGCAACGGTCATAAGTGTGTAAAATGGCCTTAAGTCACTTTATTCCAGTACTGTTGTATCTTTGAACAGTCACTAAACGAACTGTTGTAAATCAAGAACTACCTGTACTATTGGAAAAAAGTATTGCTTTAAGTGGCCATTCAAGCTTCAAGGAAACACTGAATTAGGGATCACTTATTTCCTACCTATTTTGAAGCTATATGTCCATATTTATTTCTATGTGCAACACTAGAGCCATTGCTGGAATGAATACTGGAGTCATTTTGTGCAGTTCAATCTTGATGCAAGACTGTTCCAGTTCAGAATACAAGAACAATCACTCCATCACGCCATGAAAATTGATGAAATTTGATGAAAGTGGAATGACTTGCCTTTGTAGATGCTTCATCGCTGGAAGTTTTTAAGAAAAGACTGGACAGACCACCTGTCTGTAATGGAGCAGGGGGTTGGACCAGAAGACCCCCAAGGTCCCTTCCAGCTCTATTCTAGTTGATTAAGATGAAAGTCCTACATAAGTAGAACTACCAAAACCATTCAAAGTTATAACAGCATTGACAAAAAGTGACTGACGCTTACAACAGTCGCACATCCCCAGGGTCACATGATCACAATCCAGGCATTTGGCAACATGAGTATAGATGGAATGTCCTGGGGTCAGCCAAGGGCCATGGCGACCTTCCTAGCTGGCTTCCAACAGCTAAGTCAATGGAGAAAGCTAGATTAACTTAATGATCACATGATTCACTTAACGATTATGGTGATTTGCTTAACAATTGTGGCGATTTGTTTAACAATTGTGGCAAAAAGTTCACAAAATCAGGAGTGACTCACACTACAACTGCCCTGCTTAGTAATGGTCATAAGTCCAGGACTACCTGTAGTTCCAAGCAAACTCACTCTTTTAAAAGCAATATATGGGTGATAGTTTGGAATCTATTCTTAAATGGATGTAGCTTTGTTTAAAAGACACATTAAATCGTGGTTATTCTAATGGAGTTAAATAAGGTCTTTCTTTTAAATCCAAGTCCTATTGAGTATTTTATCATCAAAACCACTAGGTCTTCTAAACCCAGGAGATTAGTTGACATTAATTATTGCTGAAACAAGAGGGTTTTAAAAAACGTTTTTAAAAGTCTGTGCAGGTAGAAACCATAGGATAGCAGGGAATTCTACAGTGTGTGTATGTGTGAACTCTTGCTTAAGTGATTTATAATCACTTTTTCCAAACAAGGAAATTCTCCTAAATCAGGAACAGCCCTTATGGTAATAGACAAGGCTTCAACTAACCAAAAGATACAAATCTGATCTCCTTTTGCCTTAGAGCAGTGATGGCAAACCTTTTAGAGCCCAAGTGCCCAAACTGCAACCCAAAAGCCACTTATATATCACAAAGTGCCAACACAGCAACACACGCCCCCTCCCCAAGGCCATTGGTGACCCCCCCATACACTAGCTCACCGCGGCCCTTCCGGCAACCTACCCCAGCTTCTGTGGCCCACTATGAGCGATGCTCCCCTCCAACCTAGCTCCTCTCCTCTCTCACCTTCACCGCTGACTCCGCACCACATTTGAGCCACCCGCCTTACCCCAGACAGGGGAGGGAGGAAGTACTCCAATTATGCTTCTGGGCAGAGGGGTGAGTGATGTCAGAAATGTTCTCAGGGGCATGTGGAGAAACGGAGGGGAGCCCTGCATCCCCCTGGCTTTCCAGTAAAAAATCTGTGCTGGGGCAACGGCGCGTGTGCACACAGAGAGGGCTCTGAGTACCGCCTTTAGCACCCATGCCATTAGTTCGCCACCACTGCCTTAGAGTATGTCTGCATATGTACCATGTTTTTCAAATTCTTCATCATTCACCTAAATTCCGCAATATCAAAAAACCTTACATAAGTAACATCCTAAACAATTACTTTACAAAATACCCAAATTCCACAAAGTGTGAGTCAAGATTCTGACAAGAGACTTTTGAAAGGCAGAAGTGATGCAAGGAACAATTGAGTATTGTTT
>JANHFO010000780.1:260334-275086 GCA_032468095.1 Pareas carinatus
CAGTAGGCCGCAAGAATATTTTGGTGGTCCGCAAGAAAATCTGGAAATTATTCGAAATTTTTGTATTGTTGTATGGGTCCTGTACATGTGTCTGTCTATCTCTGTCTTTCTGTGTGGGTGTCTGTCTCTCTGTCTCTGTCTCATTCCCTCTTTCTCTGCCTCCTTCTGTGTGCACAGTATGTCTGTCTCTCTTTCTCTCATTCTCTCTCTGTCTGTCTCTCTGAGTATATCTCCGTCTATCTCTCATTCTCTCTCTGTGTGTGTCTCTCAAGCAGGAACAAATATCACACTAAAATGTGTAATAGTTAAAGAAACCTATTTTGTAAAAATTAAACTAACTTTAATAATTTTGCTACAATTAAGAAACCTTTAAAGATTTTCTATGATTAAATAAGCATTTAGGATTTTGTTATAATTAAATTAGCTTTTTAATTTTTGCTATATTAAATAGGTGCATTTTATATTAATAAAATGGAATTTCTCTGATCATTATTTTGCAAATGTATTTATCCTTTTTTAAAAAATTCATATTAGTGGTCCGCAGGATTTAAAATTATGAATGTAGTGGTCCCTGAGGTTCCAAAGGTTGATGACCACTGTATTAAACTGTTCAGTCTCAGCAGCTGCCCTGTTGTACAAGACTCTGTGCTACTTACAGGTATTAAGTATAATGATAAAAACAGTTTAAAACAGCAATAAAAATGCCCATGCCATTTTTAATAAATACATTTTGATCATTTTGGAAACTAGATATGTGATTACAAAGCACATTACAAAATAGCAATTTATAGTTGAATTTTGAAAAATAAAATACAGTGTTTTTAGTGTCTCTACTAAAATTTTATATGTCTGACAAATATCAAGTTGCATTTTATTAATCATATTTTTATGTTACTTATGCTTTAATTGATTTGTCTTTTCACTTTGTTCCATTATTTCATTGGTGGTAGCAAACCAACTCATTCGTAAAATGCCAAGGAGTAATTTCACTTTGATTGTTCATATGAACATTTTCACATAGGGTTACACCTGTTCCTTAAGTTCTCATTTTTTATTATAATAAGTTTATTTTGAATTTTTAAAAATTTTACGTGGCATTTTACTGAAGTCAATTCTTAAAGAATTTACAAAACTATGAAATATTGCTCATTAAATAGATCATCTCCTGAACCACAAATTATGTTACATATAAACCTAGAACAAAAGTACCTTAGTAAAACAAGTGCTTTTTTTCTGAAACTAATACTTAATCGACACAACTTGTTTACATTTAGCAGGTATGCAAGAATAACCGATTCATTAAAGGAAGTTCAACTTGTCCTGTCTGTTTTGAAATATTACTGGTTGGCAAAGTCTGTTCCTTTGTCAAGATGGTCTTTGATTTGTGAGATAAAAAGCTGAGGTTTGTAATGAAAATGCTAGAAATTTAATGATGCTATTTTATATTGGTCTTTTAAGATATTAATTAACATTAATTCTTCCTTTCAATGTTATTTTTACAGCATATCATTTATTTCTGTTTTATGCCATGTCCCTCTGCAATTAAATCATTTTTTGTAGTTTTCATTATTGATCTTATTTAGCTGCCTTGAACTAATTCTAAGATAGATTTATTTTCAAAGAAAAAAAGATAGTGGTGAAGATAGTTATTTCTCCTTCTTAGGTGTCAGTAGTGTTGCTTCCATGTACATTCTTGCACAGACTCAACTGAATGTCAAATTGGTAAAATACCAGGTGGCTGTAGACTGGAAATATGAACTCTCATGAAAACTTAGTTTCGTTCATCTCATGATGCTGTAACAGAAATCTGCATCTTCTCAGGAGAAAGAAAAGACCTATTCAATTCAATATCCCAATTGGGAAAATGATTTCCGCTTTAAAGTCTTACCTCAACTTCAGTGCCCTTTTCTAGAAGAGAAATGCTTTTGCAGAATGGACAGTTGACGTAAAACTTACTAATACAGTTGCAAGGTATTACAGCAGCAGTATGAGAGAATTTATGTGAAAGTATCTCCAAATAGTTTTTTCTTGTACTCTTTAAATGGTGGGCAAAGTGCATGGTTTTTTTAAAAAAAGATCAAAGGAGAACAACAGCAATAACTCCAAGGTATTTTTTGTCTGTTTCTTTGTTTTTGGTACATAGGTTGATGACCAAATGAAGCTCCTCCAGAACTGCTGGAGTGAACTCTTAATTCTAGATCATATTTATCGGCAAGTGGTACATGGGAAGGAAGGCTCCATTCTTCTAGTCACTGGACAACAAGTGAGTTTGCATAGAAAAATCACTGAGGGTTTGTTTTGTATTAATGACCTTGCAAATAGCCAGTTTTTAAACAAATCAGAAGTACTGTTGGGCCACATCGAAAGCATTTTCCACTGAACTGAGATAGAGGTTCCAGCAGAGTATTAATAAAATGAAAAGTGTTCTCTGTGTCCATCCCAACGATAGATTTTGCACATAAAACATTTTTTAATTTTTTTTAATATATTCATATGATAAAGAGGATGAAATTTGTTAGCAAATGTCTGGAGCTAGAAAAAACAACAGCGCTGAAATAAATGGTGGTTTCCCCTTTATTTTTCCCTTTATTTCAATAAATAAATAAATAGCCCTTTGCTTATTTTACATCTTTTAAAGAAAGAATTAGTTTAATTGAATTCAAAGCAAATGTTATGCTCTCCTTGGAAAAAAAACATTCAGTGCAGAGAAGGCTAGACTAGATCAATTGTGATAATATTTACTGAAGGAAAACCTTCTGAAAGTATGTAACTTACATAATTTACAGTTTAGGAATATTCAAGATTTCTTCTTGTATCTACACTCCGTAGAATTTTGAACGGAATACAGAGTTCAGTTCAAATACATGACAGGCAAAAATGTCTGAAGCACAAAGAGAGTGAAAACACACACTGAAAATCAAACATGCAGCGCTGACACAAATTTTACAATTAGAGATGAGACTGAGCAGAAGGTCTGATGGTCAGAATAAAGCTGTCAGCACCACGGACGGCTCTTCTCCACGGCTATCAAAAGACTGGATAAAATTAGTTAAAAGTTCAGCGTATTTACCAATCTGTTGAGTGTGCACAATTCGTATAGGTAAGATAAATCATTGAGCATTTGCGGAATATGTATTTACTTACCTAACCATTTTAAATGTGGGGTGCATGCAACCCATCTACATTATTTCTACTCTATAGTACTATTGTCTCAAGCACTGCAATTGAAGCATAGTCCAGTGCCTGAAGAATGGGACAAAGTTAGGACATTTGTACTATTGGAAATTGAGGGGTTGTTTGAATATGAGAGGAAAAGGCAGACCCAATTAGGGAATCAGAAACAGCTTTAAAAGTGAAAACAAATGCCCTATAGGATCCATTTCTTCAGGAAGTTCCCTTGTACCGTCCTGAACAAAATGAATGCAGCCCGCTTCAGAGCACTACAGCTTGATAGGTTGTCACAAGAGAACATCCTTGTGTCGTGGCCATACTCATTTGTAATTTTCAAGTAAAATAAATGAGAGTGACAAGGCAAATTAAATCAAAACCTTACCCTTTGAACATTTATTACAGCTCTAATGGAAAAGAATGTACAGTGTCATGGGAAGGCAGAGTGCATTTTGTGCGTTTTATTTCTGATTCAAAGTGAAACCAAATGATGGTCCACTGGCATTTAAGTAGCTGAAACCTAAACTGCCTCAATTTAAATACATATGAGGAAACAGTTGCTTGTTTTGACTGCAATCCACATTATTCAATTGCTCTCCAAAATTTACATAGCGAGTCTTAGCCCTAATTTAAACCATGTAAGCCATTCGTTTGCATTTATATGGATTGCTGTATGTGCTCTACATTAGGTAAGGAGACATACATTATATATGAAGCAGGTGAACCCTTTGATCGCAGCTTCATTAACTATGGCCATGGTCAAAATTAAGCTGTTTGAAAACTCATTGATGTCAATAAACAATATGCTTCAGTGCACCGCTGAAAATGTGGACCCGTTTGTGGAGGGGGAGAGTTTAAAGGATAAGAAAGTCGGTTGGTCTAGTGGTTAAGGCACCAGGCTAGAAACCAGGAGTGTGTGAGTTCTAGTTCCACTTTAGGCATGAAAGCTGGCTGGATCATTTGGGCCACACTCACTCACTCTCTTCCACTGCTTTTTTTTTCAGAATTATTCATGCTCATTCTGTTTGTCTGTTTCTGTAAGGAAATATCTCTGAAAGGATGACCCAATTGGGCATGGGTTGTCTAGTCAAAGCTCTAAAGTTCAGATACAATCAGACATATTGATATGATGCAAGTCTCAAATAAAGCTTAGGAAGTACTAGGTGACAAAGAAAAGCAAGGAAGAAAAACATGAACATAAAATTTGCTTGTGTTTTATAAACCACGGTTAATAATATCAAGGAATTAATAAATTAAATTAGGCCTTTTTTTCCTGGCACTCATTATGCTCATTAGAGCCTGGGTTGAAGAGGAAAGTGGGCCAGTCCTGAATTATTTTATTCAGTTAAGAATCTGCAGCAACTCGTAAATCTACCCAGTATGTCCTGTATCCTCTTTTGAAATATGAAAGCAGAACTTAATTAGAATAGAAAAATGACTACTTAAAAAGTTTGGCCATAAAGAGCCCATTTGGTATAGTGGGAAAATGCCAGCCTAGGAACATGGAGATTGTGAATTCTTAGTCCTCTTTTAGCCATGAAAACCAGTTGAATGATCTGGGCCACTCATTGATTCTTAGCCTAATTCACCTAACAGTTGTTGTTGCAAAGAATATAGGATGAGGAAGGACTATTAGGTATGTTTGCTGCCTTGAGTTATTTATAAAAATAAATAAAGATTTGATTAAAAAAACCTTTAAAAATGAAATGAGTTCTTTGATTCTTGAGACGCTTAAGGCAGAATGTTAACCTCCAAAACCGCCTCATGAAGCCCCCTCCCAAAATGAGATATAATTTTTGGGGTGCAGCCCCCAATGTGGTATACAAAACAAGTGATGGTCATTTAGCTGGAATTCCTTCCTTCCTTCCTTCCTTCCTTCCTTCCTTCCTTCCTTCCATTTCTGTAGCCAACCATCTCAGTAAACAATTCTGAGTTAGGAATCAAATGAATAAATAAGTTTTAAATAAGTTTTATAAGTTTTCCAAACCCGATATTCTTGAGACATGTTGCAGTGCTTCAAATTCCTAACTAGTTCTACTTGGGAACTCTGGGTGATGTAGTCCCAACACAGATGAAATCAATAAAACTAAAAATGACAGCCTCAGGAATTGGACCGTATGGAACAATTTTCTAAGAGCTATGAAGTTGTTTTATTTAAATAAAATACCCTGCCAGATATTTTCACAAATCACATTCAAAGCCATTAATAAAGGAGTACAGATTGCTACAACATCATAAAGTAAAGCATTTAGTCACATTTAAATAATAGGCACAAGCACTGACTGTAAACTCGAGGGATCTTTAGAAATGTTTGTTTTTTTTATTCCTAGCCGGAGATACAGTCTCCAGTTAAATCAAAATCATGTCTAGATTGGGCTAGCTTCACTTTTGGCCCTGCCTTGTCAAGCTCTTTTCAACCCAACATCACATATGTTTCTGATGGCATTCAGCACAGTAACCTTGAAGGCTGCACAGATTTCATTTTCAATTTTAGTCATCCTATAATCTCTTTCATAAACTTAAAATTTAATTATAAATACAAGTGGAAAGAAGGATGGGAATGGAAGAGGAAATAAGCAAATTTAATATACTAATTTTGACATTAAGAATTATGACCTTTCAGGTGTTCCTTGAAATCAAATTTTGCGTCCCTTGCCGCACCCCATCTGATATTAAATTAGGGATAGGCAACGTATATGCAGTGGCATTAAAAATTTCTTTTTGGATGTTGGGGGACAAAAACACATAAGATTTGTGATAACGACATGGTCCTGTTTTCGCCAGATGGGCAAGACCAAAATGATTAAAGTCCCACTTTTCATTTTGCTTTCTCATTTTTCAGAGTTTTAATAAGAATATCTGTTTTATTTATTTAAAGATTTCTCTTTAAAAATTACATTTTAAATTTTATTTCTTTAAAGATAGTTTTGGCAATGCAATCTTGAGAATCTTCCAGGGATTGAAGAATAGGAATTGAGCCCTACACATGGACCATTCTCCCTCATTACCACTGCTACAATAAACACTGCCATTTGCAGTTACCATTTCTGAAATTCAAAAAGACGTCCTGTTCTTTGTAAAACACACATTCCTCGAGCTTTCAACTTTCATGGGCACTTCAAAACTGTTCTTCAGATTGCAGAGTATAATGCCAGTGCAGTTGTAGGAATAACAATCTTCTATTACCATTTCCCTATTATCAACTATGGCTATCTCTCAAAGGTTGAATCAGCAGATACTACATCTACTACACAGTTGTTACTCTTATTACTCTGAGAGGAATCCCAGCTCAATCTATTTTGTTTTCATCCTTATTATTTCTCTATCAAAATTCTGTAACGGGCAGAAATCTGGGAATAAATGTCCGTCCTCTTTAGAAATGCCTAGCATTCTTCTAACATAGCAGATATTCCAATATAATTGGTGCATAGAAGACAAAATCACATATAAACAATCCCATCTTCGAAGACTACATTAGGAAACTTCATCATGTGAAGGCCCTACTGTACATTAGACCAGATCTTAACTCTTACTTTATTCTTGGGTTGATTCCCAAGCAAATGCATGGATGAATGGTGCCTTTAGTTAAACTGGATGAAAAATTGGCCCACATGCCACTGTGAGTGTGTAAATGCCTTTTCTTCTTGCAAAGTGGTGCCAGCTGACATTGTGCTGGTATAGCAGCCTCCATATCCCTGGTTAGTGTCGTATGGCCATAAATCTCTTCAGACTCTAGTGCATGTAATATGCTTGACTTGTTGATTAACTCTAGTAAGATAGATCCCACACTTGTCCCATATTAAAGATGCAGAGCTTCACTGCACAGCATAACTGAATTCAACTACTGTTACAACTGAAACTGGTAGTTTCAAGAATAAAGCTCCTTGTTTATACAGCCTCTGGCAGGGCCAGTCTTCGAACAAATGGTCCCCCAAGACAGAGGCAATTTCCTTCCTTTTGTTCCATTCTGAAATAGTTTATTTCTTACTACTCTTGTACCCCAAAGTTTCTAAGATTTATCTCTGCCATATGATTTGGTATGCATGGATCTGATCACTTGTGTGTCATTTTGGAATAGCTACCGACACTCTAAATGTTCTCCAAAGGTAGCATGCATACCAGCAAATGCTCGCACGAGGCTGACCATACATTGCTGCCAGCTTTTGAAATGATGATGAACTGTTCACACTGTTGGTTCCATAATCAAGCAGATAACAACAAAAGACAAGCCCCCCCAGCCCAGTTACACAGGACTTCAGTCTCTAAATTGAGCCCTAGCACCTGGCAAGAACCATCATAGGCATTCTTTACAATGGCAAACTTTAATTTGTTTAGATAGTAAATCTGAGTTGCAGGATGCAACTCAGTGCACTTTGCCTTTGCATCTGAGGGATTTTTGCCTTTCAGTTTTCTTATGTAGCTGGTGAGATACAGTTTGCTTGATGGGTCACAACTTTGCCAGATTGACACAATAGATGAGACAGTTTTATGTAAAGAGTTGAGGTTAATTTTAATAGCTGACCCATTTAATGATGAGCCAGACTCAAATCCATCCTTAGTCATGAAAGTATACTAGATAAGTTTGAATTAGACATTTCTCCGCAGCTCTGTTTCCTTGTACAGTTGAAATGAAGAAAGTTCTCTGAGAAAAGGACAGATTTAAAATTTTTAGATAAATCAAAGCAGGAAATATGGATATGTCCATCTAGGTATGTCTAAACCGGGGAAGTTTATACACAGATTAACAATTTTATACCAATCTCCATTTCATGAGATGGAATACAAGTGTATAGTAGGGGCTAGGTTTTTTTTAAATTTCTCTCTTGATATAATCACAGTCCATAAACATACTAGATGTTTTATATCACTTTGAAGAGTTATCAGTTTTATTATTTGCATATTAGAACTAATTAGCAACCTCTCTAACATCATCCAGAGGGAGACGTCTGCACAGAACTTAATTCATTATCTTCTGTTATTGGCATATCATGTTAAAATGACAGGCATCGTATATTGTACAAGTCATCAAAATTTTAATTAATTTAATGAAAGCTGATTTCATTCTGCCTGCTGTCTCTGTGTAGGATGTATCCCTATATAGACTGAACTCTTTTTCACAAAAATGGTTTGAAAAGACTGTGCTTTGACCCTCAAAACTACTTACTAGAAACATTTTTGTAAATTAAAATATATATTTTTAAAAATATATCTTTCTTGAAAATATATATATATATACATATATTAAATCATGTTACATATAAATACAGCCTTCAAGAATACTGTATTCCAAACAGCTTTTGGGTTAAAAAAAACAACCTTGCACATCTATAAAATGAACAAAAAAATCTTCTAAACAACCAAATGCATGAAATTATTTATGAAATAGAACTTATTCCAAACTCAGATATTGGTCAAAGTGTTAAGAAACCTATTATTTCATAAATAGGCCACCATAAGAAACAAAATCATAGATTAAAAACAGTGAAATAAGCACAAATATGGATTTGTCTCAAGGTATTCTTATATTTATGCCTAGGAATATATGGAAAGTGATATATAGATTGATCCAAAAAATAATTAAATAAATACTACTTTCTCATTAACTACATGGATCATTAATTTTAACTTCCAATTCCCACTTCTGTTTATTCTAGGGGAATAATTTTCTAACAATGTATCAGTATAATCATTATCCTCGTTTAATTAAACTTTTACAATTAGAAACCCACTTCTACTGCCCATAGCAACTTTATAAACCCTTCTTTTGTGATGAGATTTGGAAAGGGGTAAGATAGATGACCTTTGTAATTTCCCATTTCCTTGCCTATCTGTTATCATACTCCTTTGATATTTTCTTAATACATCCAAACAACTGGGAGATACTTTCATATAAGATGAGTGCATCTTATAATATAGTAAGATGAACGTAGTAAGGTGAATACAGTTTTTCCAACCAGCGACAGTCCAGATATATTGTACTGCAACTCCTATAAATCCCAACTATTTTTAATGTTGTATTTCCACTCTGAGGTTGTTGCTCCTCTTGGATCTCGAAGGGAAAAAATCTGAAATATCCTATAACTTTTACAACATTGTCTCTGGGGGTCCCAGAACAGCAATCCAAATCGCTTTTTCTGTTAATGCCAATATAACAACATACAAATCATCTCACAGAAGTTGTTCTGTAAGGAATTGTTCAACGAACACAGTCAAGAATAAGTCTTAAATACCTGAGTAAAATTCCTCTCTGGATCAACATCAGGATTGAGTCTGCATTCCGCCCGCCCCCCCCCCAATGATTTTCAATCATGTATACTGAACTAAATATTACCTCCAAAGGATTTGTTTCTTTCGTAGACAGCTAAGCCATTGACCAGGTAGCAGAAATAATATTCCTTTTTAACAGGAATGCTCCCCAACACCCCCACTCCATTAACCGGGGCTTTTCATGCACCATTGAGTTTATATAAACTGATTGACACCTTTGGGGGTCATCTTTCCACTGAGTCATAATTTTGCTCACTCGTGGAAAAAAGGTTTTCTTGGCTCTCCGTATTCTCTAGCTAAAGCTGAAAATTCAACTCATCATATTTACACAATAAAAAAAATCCATTCTGCCTTGTTTTTAATTGCAAATCTGACTCAGGGGACCAATTCTCCTGCTTAGGAGGCATCCCCGTGCCTTCTACTAGGGAACCAAGTGCAGTCAATTATGGTAATGAAATGTCAATAAATATAAAAATTTAATACAGTCGGCTCTGGCTGAGTGGCAGATGAAGACTTGCCTCCCAGACAAATTTGCTGGTTCGGCAAATATTAAATGCATCTGAAAGAGAGTTAGTGCCTAAGAGTCCACCAGAAGCAGCGGGCAAAAGAATCCATCTATTGGGGCTTCCCTTTACATTATCATTGGAAGAGAACAGCTCCAGTATTCATGAGTTTCATCGGAACATCTTAATGTATTATTAGAAAGAGAAGACGATATTTTTCTGTTAAAGCTGGCTGGCTGACCTAAGGCTAGTCACTCTCTCTTGTTCTGACCCACCTCACAGGGTTATTGTAGAGGGAAGAATAGGAGGAGGAAGGAGAATTAGATAAGTCTACCACCTTGAGTTATTTATAAAAATAATGAAAGTGGGATATACAGTAAATAAAACAAGCCAGAAAGAAAATACAATTGGCCTCCTTATCAAGAGACAATCTTTGTCCAATATATTTTTCCAACAACTTCCAGAGAGGAAATTGGCAGCATATAAACCTGTCTTTGCAACAATCCTAAATTTGTTAGTTACAGCTGACAAATAGGGTATTAAATGGCCGTAGTATTTAGGATCATTTATTTATGCTGGAAACGGAACTTGTGAACTTTTATATATTCAGATGTGATTTCGCCCTTAGTTCATGAACAAGCACAAGGGAGAAGAAAGGCACCTCAACATAAACTTAACTTTAAACACTGAATTTGCTTCCATTCCACATCTAAATGTGATTATCTTAGTTTTTTAACTCGTTAAAAAAAGACCATAGATTCTATTGTTTTAAGATAAGATAGACAACCACATTGAGACCAGGTAGATTTAAACAGTAGCTTTTAGAAATGTCATGAAGATAATTTAAACAGAATATACAAATAAACATATCTCCTGCTAATATACAATTACTTCTTATTTCTGGAAGTTGAAATCCAACACATTTGTTATTCATTAAATTGTAGAAGGTTGACTTAAATTAGTCATTCTGCAATAAAATGTTGTAATTCAAAATAATCCTGTTTACTACCCAGACATTCAGCTATACATTCCTCTTAAAAAAACTCAAACCCATCTGTCTTTATACCTCCCTGCTGATTTTACAATTACCAACTCCTTTATCATTTTCCCCCTCTATTGATTTTTAATATTTAAGCTTTAGGATATTCCCTACTTTGATCATACTTTGCTTCTGGGTTGGGATGATATAATCTGGCTGCATAAGCAATCGTATTCATGTCAGTTTTACAAATAGAGGACTTTATACCAGAATGAGCTGTGGTGGTGCAGTGGTTAGAGTGCAGTACTGCATTCTACTTCTGCCAGCAGTCGACTGCCAGTAAGTTCAGCAGTTCGAGTCCCACTAGCTCAAGGTTGACTCAGCTTTCCATCCTTCCGAGGTTGGTCAAATGAGGACCCAGATTGTTGGGGGCAATATATTGATTTCTGTAAAACTGCTTAGAGAGGGCTATAAAGCACTGTCTAACTGCTATTGCTAAAATCTCCTCCAATGTCTGGGATTTTTGCATGTTCAGCCAAGAGAAAGATTGAGGACCAAAGTCATGATCAGATTGAGATTTTATTTATGTACTACTTCAAGAAGCATAAAGATGTTCTTTGAGGCACTGCTTATGCAGAATGTTAATATCAGAATCTGAAATGCGAAAAGATGTATTCTTGTTCATTCTTCTCTGTTCTGCATTGGTCAGATTGCACTTTCACTATGGCATCCAGCCTTGGGCGTCACATTTTAGAAAAAGGATCCTCCAGACTGGAACAGGACTAATAAGAATGACCAAAATGATAAAGAAGTTTGGGCAGCCAATTAATTTGAATAATAATGATAATAATAGAGTCCAAAAGAAAAAAAATGTGTGAGAGATGGTTGGATATGTTGAGTTACAAGGTTGAGATGGGCAGCCATACAAACTGCAGTAGGCCACAGAAAGCGGTAGAAGGGGCATGCTAGCCATCTTCAAGAATTTGAAAGGTTGTGTTGTAGAAGATGGGGCAGAACTGATCAGTATTGTTCCAGAAGACAAAAGAAGAAGCGATAGAAATTTTTAAAGACAAAAAGTAGATTTTTAAAAAAATTGGTCACCAGCTATCAGCCCTATGAAGTAGACCCAACCAGGAAAGCAACTTCAAAGGAAGTTGAGAGCTTTACTTTATTGAGAATACAATTAATACAGAATCTTGCAAGTATGATTGTATTTTGCATCCCTTCCCTCTTATACCTCAGGGGGAGCTTGCCTGCCTCTCTTCTTTTCCCAGGGAAGTTTCAGTCCTCTTTGCTTATGTAATATTGTAGTTCTTGCCTAGTTGCCTCAAGACAATCTTCCTGCTTCTCTATAGCAGGAGACGTTGCCTCATGGTAAGAGTTGTTCAAAAATGGAGCAGACTCCCTCAGAAGGAATGGATTCCCCATTGCTGGAGATGCTTGAATAGAAGTTGGAGTGGGAACATATGTTGGGGTGAGGGCATATGTTGGGGTACTTAATAGTTCCAGCAGTGTACAGGGGGTCAGAGTACATTATCTCTGAGATTCTTTCTAACCTGTACAGATTATGATTCTGTAATCTCAGAACTAGAAAGATCTATTCAGCATTATTATAGTTACGGAAATGGTTTCTGACAAAAGTTTCTCACACAAGACAATTGTTTCCTGTCTCTCAGTAAAGTCCCATAAAAAGTATTTACTTAATTTGTTTGGTGTCCATTCCTAAAGGTACCGAGTGTTACAGAGTGATTCCTCAAATTCCTCACTACTAATAAGACTCCTCACTATTAATCTACCCTACTGATTTTTTTTAATTACCATTGTTGATTGTGCAAACTCTGGGAGCACTTGAACTTTTTACTACAGAGTTTGGGGTTTACTTTGTTGTGTCTGCTGTATCAACTAATCATATTTACGTCATATTCATCATCCAGTCAAAATATAGAGAGAACAGTTTTTTCTTATAATCTCCTATGAACTTCAACTCCCAGAAGTTTGCAACCAGAATGGACATTACTGTGAAACCTGGGAGCTGAAATTCACATAAGTGGAAGTTTTTGGGACATGGCTGACAAGAAGATGTTCCCAATTGTAGATCTCAAGGTGTGTTTGGAGCCTCAAGTCCAAGAACTTGGTTGACATTGCTGATGGAAAGTCCAAGCATTAGAATTTCAACACCTCACTTGTTTCCATTCTTGCATTCTTTTTTTTAAAGAGATGCTACTCATGCATCACTTTCTGAAAGCACCATAATGAGCCATGGTGGTGCAGCGGTTAGAATGTAGTACTGCAGGCTACTTCAGCTTCCAGCAGTTTGGCAGTTCGATTCTCATCGGCTCCAGGTTGACTCAGTCTTCCATCCTTCTGAAGTCAGTAAAATGAGGACCCAGATTGTTGGGGGCAATATGCTGACTCTGTAAACTGCTTAGGGAGGGCTGTAAAGCGCTGTGAAGTGGTATATAGGTCTATAAGTGCTCTTGGTTTAATGACCAAACACTAAACCTTAAAATACAACTGGCCAGTTACAATAAGTGACTTCACGCTTACACAGAACCAAGAAGCTGCCTTCCACCTTACTGGATCCCTACAAGGTCATCTGCAGTGTATGTATCAGTGTGTGTTTGTGTGGACCAACCTCTCCACAGAAAGAGGTTGGTCCACCTGATGCATTGCCATGTCAAACGGGTCCTCACGTGCTCCCTCAGCTGGCTCTTTTTGCTTGTCGCTTCTCTCTCCTACCCAAGTAGAGTTAATCAACCAAGCTCCTCAATCTTGATCTGGATTTGAATGAACGCGGTCTCAAGTGGCAGGTTTTATCTGCAGCTTCCAAGCAAAGGGCCAGCCTTTGTGAGATCCTGCCGGGTCCCCCGTAATGCCTCCCTGGCTTGGCTCAAGGCTGCCAGAAGGTGACAGGGCAGGGTTTCCAGCTCAGCTCCAATCCTAGAAATCCTTAACGGGTTTTCCTTTTCTCTCCCCACTCCTCTCTCTCTCTCTTTCTCTCTCTTTCCCTTTCCCCCCTCCCTCCCGGTTTCTCTCTCCCTCTCTGTGTCCCCGCTCCTCTCTTTCCCCTTCTCCTCCTCCTTCGCGTGTGCTCCCTCCTCCTCCTCCTCCTCCTCCTCTCCACCCCCCTCTCGCTGCCTCCTCTACTAACACCAGCTCGCCGGGCGACCCTGCTCACCGTACCCACCTTAATGGCGGCTTCTTCCGAAGAGGACATAGACAGGAGACCCATCCGAAGAGTTCGGTCCAAGAGCGACACGCCTTACCTCGCCGAGGCCAGGATCTCCTTCAACCTCGGAGCAGGTGAGTCTCACCTACCCCGCCTCCAGCGCAAAAGCCCGTCGCCTTCCCTTTGCGGGGGGGGGACTCTTTCTGCGCTCCCCCCGCCCGCTTTGTGTCTGCCGGGTCGGGAGGCAGGGAGGGGGGGGGGCGTGCTCTTGCTGCAGGAATGTGGCATCCCTGACACGTCCTGGCTGTCACACACTGACACACAGACGGACGCACACACGCGGCTGGCTTTTCTCTCTTCTCCTCCTCCTCCTCACCATCAAGAGGCGGGTGTAGTACAAAGCACACGCCGGGCGCGCGTGGACACACGCCCAGCGGAGAGGAACATGTGAAGTGCTTGAGTGGAAAGTCTGGCGTCTCCTGTCAGGGACCGGAGGCCGGTGGGAGTGATCTCAAACTTCCTAGGGGGAAGAAGCCCACCCCGGAGCTCCTGCAACCATACCGGGCTGCATCCGTCTTTAGCTTCTCTCCTATTTCCCCCCAAGTTGCCCTTTCCGAATGCTCTTCACGGCCCCCTCCTCTCCTGCAGCTGACATGCTGTCGCATC
>JANHFO010000780.1:300757-312470 GCA_032468095.1 Pareas carinatus
AGAATCGAACTGCTGAACTTGATGGCTAATGGCAGATGGCAGTCAGCAGAAATAGCCTGCAGTACTGCTTTTAACCAGTGCACCATCCTGGTTCTTCTTGGGTTCAGGATGTGAGGGGTCCATAATTATTTTTCCCACTCTTTTTTTGGATCATTCAGTGTACAGATCTTCAATGGAGGGTAGTTTTGAAGCAATTATTTTTTCTGCAGTTCTGATTACTTTTTGAAGTGTATATTTATCTTATATTGTTGCATGGCCAAACCAGACGGTTATCGAGGTGCAGATTATGGACTCAAAGTTTATTATAAAAGTGCCTGTTCTTTTATCCATGATCGAGCAAGTCAATGTTGCCATTTCTGCAAATTCCACCATCTTCAAAATCCATTCCTCCATTGTACGTCCAAGTAAACCCTGGATTACAAAAGAACTATTCTTGAGCTCTTCTAGAAGATACGTAGCACACCATGCAGCCCCTGTATGTAACACAGGTCTGTTTAATTTCTAATTTTGTCAGATTAAGAAGCTATGCCTTAGAGATCTTTCCTGGTAAAACGAGATTGCTGCCTTTAAAAGAAAAACAAGACAAAAAAATGCAAAAATCTGAATTATGGATAATTATTATTGTCTCCGGACAATCTCTGGAGAAAATCTATGTGGTTACTAAATACTGAAACTGACTTGGTGCCATTTTAATCCATCAAATCAAAATCAATCAAAAATCAAAAATTGGGCATGTTTACTGGAAAACAAAGAGAAAGCAGTGACCGTTCTGCTGCTATACTTTTTTAAATGTTTGCAAAGAGTCCACAGGTCCACAAACACACCTTGCCAAAAAAAAAAGTTACTAAAAGTCCCATGTTGTGTCATTCCTACAACTTAAACCAAATTCTGGAGATCAAACTGTCAATGTAGACAATATTACGCTGTATGAACTAATGGTCTAACTAAAGCAACCTCCTATGTTCCTATTTTAGGAGCCTTTTCCTGCTACATCATGTGAAGCTGTGAAAAGGTTGGAACGAGAGGTTGCAGAGGCCAGTGGTATGTATACAGATTAGAGTCACATTTTACACTGAAGCCATCCCAGAATGTTTCTGAAGACCGTGAACCACATAACATTACCATTTAAACAAAAACAGCTACGTTGTAATAATTCAGCATGCTTGCTCACAAACAGGTTACTGTTCAAAGAATATTATATTATGCCGGGCAATATTTGTATAGCAAACTGCAGTGTGAATAATAGTGCAATGTTGTTCATGATGCATAAGTGGTATGTGAGCAGAGATTGTGTTATCTTGCACTAGCCCAGGAATGACCTGCAATGTGCTTGTGAAACACAGACCATAGGTTAGGAACCATTAAACTGAATCATAATATAGTTTGTTTAGTTTGGACTTCATACAGTTTGCGAATCAGATCATAACAGTTTGTAAGCCATGGTTTCTGAATGACCATATGGTGTATTTATTAAAGGTTGATTAAACAAATCATGCTTAATGCAGTCTAATGCTTGGAATCAGATGTCCACTTATCTGAGAAAGAACTCCTGGAGGGATTACTTTAATGACTCTGTACTATGAATGCCTAGGGTTCCATTGTAAATATAACTCAAAAGCCTATTCTCAGTTTTCCCTGTGGGACATGACCAGTAGTAGGGGGGAGCAAGAAATGACTAGATAAATGAACAGTGGTAGCAATCTCAGAAGTTTCAAATAACCTCCTAGCAATATGAATCCTTGGCAGACTCAGGGACAATGCCTGAGCTTTCTAAACAATTGTCCAGAGAGATTGCCAGATAGACAGATGGGGCTTGTGCCAGGAACTCCAACTTGCTTTCTGAATCTGACACACACACCCTCAGAAAAAGCAGTTTCGTTGTAGGGGGAATCTGTCAGCATTCAGCATCAGCACTCTGAGGGATCTCTAAGTAGGAAACTCTGTGTGGTCTTCTGATCGCAAGTTTTAAGGCATGTCTCAAAACATAGATAAGAGTAAGATAAGGAAATAAGAGGTGCGGGACAAAAAATCATGTTTAATATTGAAGTTATTAAACATTATATCAATTGCTTTTTTTACCTCACAACTATGTTCATAAGATCATTGGAGGAGAAAATGGTCCTAAAGACAACCTGTACCAATATCCTAGTTTAAAAGCATTCATCTGGATGGCCTGAACTTTTCAATCGTCTTCTCAGTTACTTTATTTTAACATAATAGGGAGAAAGACAAAGAAAATTTACAAAACCATCAAGCACGGCATTCATTAGATGCATTAACGTAGTATTTAATCTGATTCTCTTTTCATCTCCAAGAAATACAAACAATAAGCAAGTTGTATTATAACTGTGCTGAAATATTAACAAAAATATGTGTCTATGTTTTAAAGAGCTGTATATTATGTCACAGTTATTAATATGTATCTGACATTATATGTTTTACTTGGCATAGTCAACTTTGAGAGAGAAAACATTATAATGATTAATTATTCCATTCAGACTTTTTTGTAGAATGAAGTTAGGAAATGAACTAATGTTAATCTAAATTTTTAAAAGCCTCTTTATACCCATTGGGTGAAAATAGCATTCCAAAGCAGAATTCTATTTTTTCCTGAACCTGTCTGAAGCTGTGGTGTTTATGTGCTTCACAATATGGAAGCAATTTAGAAGTCTTCATCTGCTTCACTCTGAACAGAAGGTTGTTGAAACCTTGGTCTAGTGAAATGCATGTTCCTCCTGTTGAAGAGCTTCATTAACATTAATGGATGGGTAAGGGGTACTGAGAGTAGCATTGATGTCGTGTTTAAGGCATCATGCTACAAACTGAGAGATCGTGAGTTCTAGTCCCGGTTAAGGCACAAAGCCAGCTGGTTGATCTTGGGTCAGTCACCTTTTCTCACTCAAAGCAGCAGTGGCAAATCACTTATGAAAATCTTGTCAAGAAATGAACAAGGAAGAACTGGAGATTTTTTCCAATGAAATGTTGGCTCAGGATTAACAGATAATCTAGGGCAGTTTATTCAAATCTGATCTCTTCTAGGTGTGTTAGACTGCAGCACTTTCATCAGTCCATTCAGCATGATCATACTAGAAGGCAGCAAATAAAGTTTATCTTAGGTGAAGAGTTCTAGGAAGTGATTATAATCATATTTTCAAACCTGAATATTGGTCGAATCACATGAAACTTGAAAAGATCTGTTGTGTCAGAATTAGTATTCTGACAATGTTTGACATGCGTGCGAATTTAACAACTGATATTTGCTGTTTAGTACTAAATGATTGCATTTCATTTCTAATAGTAATTGGCAGTACTTTCTTCTCAAAGAAAAAAAGAAGTGGAATTAAAATATTTAATGTTTTCTCTTTTGCAGTATATAATATCCAGGACTTGTTTCATCTATTTGATTTTATTTTTCCTTTAATTTAAGTGTTGCATCTACTTGTGAACTTAATTAATTGTATGAGTGCACGATTAATTATTAATTCAATATTTTTATTTTTAAAAGTTGGTTAAAAGCCTGTGAAATCTTACATAAAATAAGTTCCAAAAATTAAATAAAAATGTAGAGATTAACAAGCTTACAACATTTTGGGTTTTTCACATTTGTTGATTTCCGCATTTAGAGCCCCAATTATGAAATGTCCCATCAGGACAGCAAAATTGGATTGTTGCCATTTCTGGTACCTTGACATAAAATGTGCTTGAGTTATAAATTTATGTTTCAATTATTTAGGCGTTTTAAGTTTTATTTTTAATTGCTCTGTTTTATTGTACGCTGTCGAGGGTCACATTTATAAGATGAGCAGCTATATAAATTTTAAAAATAAATAATAAATAAATTATTTCCTCTTTTTGGTTTTCTTCCTCATCCTCTCCCCAATAGTTTAATTAGAGCCCCAATAAAACTTCCCTGTTGCTCACCCTCTTCAGTTTCACCTTTGGGATTCCTTCCTTCTAGAAGACATTCTCTTCCCCTTCTTATAACATTTTTGCTTTGTTTGTGTGCGTCTCTCTCTCTCTCTCTCTCTCTCTCTCTTTTGGATCACAAATCAATAGTATGAATGATGTTCAGCACAAGCGGAAGATACCATTATACATACTTACACCCAACAAACAGACTCAAGAATGAAAGAGGGAAACCTGCTCTGGGATCACAAATAAAGAAATTGCCAGAAAATGTCAAAACAGGAAAAACAACACATAAAAGTTATCAGGCTAGGTGGATGACTAATCTGGCCAAAAACACAAGGCAGGGTCATTGGTCAGGATGACAGCATTTCGCCTGGGAAGTTACTACTTTTCATTCTAATACTTGAGCAGGGTTTTTTTTCAACGAGAGACAGAGAGAGAGGTGCAAGATTCTTCACAAACTGGATGCAATCTATGAAAGAAAAGGCCTGAAAATTAGAACGGACCCCTTTGAAGATCAGTTGCAGTAGAATCGGTATTGTTATTTACTGACTCTTTCCACTCCAAAGAGATAGTATTTTGTTTTTTGACGTTTTGCCTTTTAATATAGCTTGGAACCCAAATGCCCAATATAGAGTTAGCAGTTGTGATTTGAGGTAAAGAGATCTAACTTCAAATCTCCACCTAGATCACAAAGTTTAGTAGATGACTTTGGGCCAGTCATTTTCTCTCAAGTCAACCAAACTCCCAGAGTAGAAGGGAGTGAATAAACTAATCCAGATCCTCTTTTGAGACATCTTGAACACTCAGAAAAAAGATGGGACATATGAGAAGATGATTCAGTTCAGTGCACTTACAGAAAGTGAAGTCCTTGGTGCCCTCTGAGCTCGGTGTTTGTTTTGCAGATGTTTCATTACTAGACTAAGTAACAACAAGAAAAACATCAAGCTCAGAGGGCACCAAGCACAATCCAATCCAGAGCTACTAATATTCTCTTCTTTCAGTACTTTCAGAATGTTTTGTCTTATTGCTTAAGCTCCAGCTTTTGTGCTACTTAGCAACCCTGTGAGATTTGGTAGGATTTCTAAAGCAGGAGGGGAAAGGTGCTCTTCAGAACAAAAAATTTTAAAAAATCCCTCTGAAGATTTTCCCGAAAGTTGATTTGTACCTATTTTGGTTTTGTGGCCTGCCTTCCTTCCTTCCTTCCTTCCTTCCTTCCTTCCTTCCTTCCTTCCTTCCTTCCTTCCTTCCTTCCTTCCTTCCTTCAATATCTCCTTCCAGACAACTCTGGGAAGCTTTACAAAATGAAAAACAGAAATATCAAACTTTCATTTGTGGGCATTTGACACTTGATGATTCCCATCTGTAGAAAATGGAGGTGATTTGCTTGGAGGTTTAGTCTTGTTTTGATAGGTTTTCTTAGTGATACCATCTGGATTGAACAGTGAAATAGTCATTTCTCCTAATTCCCTTGAGAAGCCATGTGGGAATGACAAGGGAATCCCTTTTCAAAGACAAGATCTAATACTCATGCATGGGATCTGCTGCTGGAAGAAAAAAAAAACAGTTCAACGTTTCTTTAACCATTGTATTTTTTATTTTTCAATCTAGGCACCTACCCCTTCCCTTTAGCAGTTGTAATATCAGTGAGTATATATCAGCTTTCTACCATTCATGGAACTCAAGAGGTAAATGGCAGCTATGCTAAGAAAAGTCTATTCAAATGTGAAACATCGTGGTCTGATCCCAAGCCATGTCTATGTGATTAATTTGCATCTTTTAATCTAAGCTCTACAAATTTGGAAAAGAGAAACTTGACCTTCCACTGAGAATACTTGCTGATATGTTTATTTGTTAGCCTAACTTCAAGAGATCCTTCACGTTCTCCCAGAGGTTGTATTTTGCTAATCCCTTCCCCTTTTGAACATAAACATTCCATCAGAAACAGGGTAGAGGGAATTCTGTATTATGTCTATCACATGCCCAAAGGACACGCCTTTTTCCTGTGGAACGCAGGTCACTCTTTCAGTCCCAGAGGTAGTCAATTGATATCAGAAGTCATCCGACTCTTTAATGAAAATGACACACTTACATCAGCAGGACCTCTTAAGCAACCATGTAGTGATCAAAGGGAATTGCGGAATAGCATCTGTTAGGCCGAAGGAACTGCTTCACATCATTGCATGTGCCAAACTGTCAAAGCTGTCTGTGACCTATCACAGCTACTTGTAACTATCACCCTACTCAAATTGCTGTCAAAACCAAAAAAAAAAGGCTCTCAGGAACCATCACACACATGTTGAGCAGGGTTATGTAGAGAAGGACTACTTTGAACTGCTATGTTACCTACAAGGATGTACCACAAAGCGGGGAGGGAAATACCCACGAAACTGAAAAACAAAAGTTTTTTCTTTCCTTTTTCATCTTCTGAATGGCAGACTTTTCTTCTTTGTGATTAAATGTCATGAGTACTCTATAGACTATTGTCTTTGTCCCCCTAGCTAAGCTACAGCAGCTAAACATGTGGAAACAAAGAAATCACGTACGAAGTAGAGCAACATAACATAATTTGAGTGATTAGAATCATATTTTCTCTCACACGCTCTTTCTTCTTCTTTTCATATTCCAAAGGGAAGCAGCTCAAGTACAGCGAACATGGTATCATAGAAATTTACTGACTAAGCTATTTGAGTAGTATAAAATTTGCACACTCCATACAAATGCATCTTTAAAGAATCAGTTAAACAGGGTCAGGTATGAGTTAGACTAGTGGTTCTCGTCAGAATAATAGAGATGTTACAGCTAACTCTGTGGTTTTTGCTTCAGATGCAATGGAGGTATTATGAGTGGCGTCAATGCTCTCCTGTTAAACAGGCAGAATGTCTTACAAGCACAGATCATAGGTTCGACTTAACTGGGAAAATGCATAGGCCAGGGAGTCTCCAACTCCCGGTCCATGGACCAGCACCGGTCCGCAGCTTGCCAGCAACCAGGCCGTGCAAACAAGCCAAGCCCCATTGACTGAATGCAGGCAGCATGCAAAACCACACCACCTCCAGTTCGCAGAAAGACCTTTCTCTATGGAACCAGTCCCTGGTGCCCAAAAGGTTGGAGGTCACTGACATTTGCAACAATCAGAGATATAATAAAATTGCAGGTTTCCTTGAGGAAAGTAATCCAGCAGAGAAGGAAGAATATCCAAGACAGAAGTGTTGCCAGGGCTCCTGCTACTGTTGCTGCTGCTGCCAGACCTTCTCCTTCCTAGTCCTCTTCTTCTGTCTTGCTATTTTTGATCCATCGTCCTCCCTTTCTAGCAGATACAGCCAAGATTCTCATCCCCAAAACAGGAGATTATTGCCAGGAGATCCTTAGTGATTTCCCTCTCTGCAGACAGAACCTGAAGTCTTTTCCCAGGAATCTTCTGATTGCAACCTTATCTTCATCTGATTCCCCCCCCGCCCCCCGCTAAAGTAAGTGTCAAGCTATTAAAATTCACCGCTCGATAAAGCATCAATATTTAAACCATTTTAAAAATTAAAAAAGCAACATACTTAGGAGCAGCACCTTAGATGAAGTAAAATGTTCAGCTCAAAGCACTAAAATGAATGAAAAGATCACATAAGCAATACAAACAGCAGCAATAAAATGGCTTCATTGCTGTTGGCTGAGAATTTATTTTTAAAAAATAAGGCAATTAAATAAGGTGGGGGAGTTTCTCGAAAAGTTTGTTTCCACTAATCACAACTAAACTAGCATCCACCCCTAGTGCAAGGCAAAGACAGATTTCAAGTCCTTCTTGATATTGCATGAGGGAATTTGAACCATTTATTTGGAGTTCTAAATATACAGTCATACCCAGAAATGCATTAGTAATGAGTGGGATAGCCTCATGCAGCTATCTACCCAGGAGAACTACTATGGCTGCATCCTGGACAAGTGAAAATTATTGAAGATCATTTCAAAGTAGTTTACTTCTTGGTGGTCTCTGAGCTTGGTTTGCTTGCAGACATTTCATTACCCAACTAGTCAGCAGCATCAGTGCTAGTGGGTGTGTCTATATACAGTAGATTAATCAAGGAACTACCAAGGAGAAAGCCACACCCTCACCTGTCAAATAGGGAGTAAACCTCACACTCACTAGCACCGCTGATGTTACCTAATGGGTAATGAAGCATCTGCAAGCCAGCAGCCAAACTTAGAGAGCACCAAGGATTCCACACTGGGAAATAGCTACAGATATTCTCTTCTACTAGAATTATCATAAAGCACAGTACAATACTCTGATACAATTGAGGCACCCGTCTAAGGATATTGATTCAACTTCGGATATTACACTGAACTGCTGATGGTACTTAGAAAGCGTGCTTTTGATTTTCTCTTGATCATATAAAGGGCGAGTGGTATCTTGTACATTCTGATATATTAGCATTTGTATCATAAGAGAATAATTGCTAGGGTTTTCTTTTTACAATTCTTGCAAAACAATAATAGTAGCAGCAGCAGCAACAAAAGCTAAATAAACATACAGGGTGGGAGGCGATAATTAGATACATTTTCATGTAAAATTTCTCCCAGCTAGAATTCCTGATCCTACCACAAGCTTCTATTTTCCCCATAGGAGACTGTTCAAATATCATATACAGTATCTTTATGGAAATCTTTATAAGATATGCACCGTTGATGAGGAAACAGATATTTATTTTGCATATTACACAAGAACTAACACTTCTCTCAGCATATCTGTCTTTGTTTGTTTGTTCAGGCAGGCATTGTAAGTTTAGTTTTAGCTTTTTTTAGTTTCAATTTATGAAAGGCAGATATGTTCTTAGTTCCCCCACACAAGTTCAGTTTAATTGTATTTGCGCACCTCCTTTGCTAAAAAAAATAATAACCCCAAAATCAGTTTCTTACCTTGCCAGGTTTATCAAAACTAGATGCTCCAAATATGCCACATAACACTATTCAAGCTATATGTCAAAAAAGCAATAGTGCTTTAATGATGTATAATATTAATATATCTTCAGGGCTATGGCATACATATGAAGTATGAGTTTAATACATCCTAGGAATGCCATAGATTTGACACCATATTACTCAAATACTTAGCAACACTTAGAAAGATCAGAATAAATTAGGGGGAGGTCTTAGTTTTCTCACAATGTTAGTGTGTCTTTTTAAATAGTTAACAGCAAAATAATTATTCAAAAAAATAATTTTTAAAAGACCAATGCATCTTTGCAGGAAAAAAGCTCTATAGGAAAATTTATTTTACCAAGTGAATTAGAAAAGGTATCGCCATCTGTTTACATAACATTCCAAAGACATAATTTTTTATGTCAGATGCTATGCAATATTATGCATCTCACTGAATTCTGACAAATGGGATTTTTTTTTCAATCTGAGTCTACTTCCACTACAATCTATATAAAGCCAATGAAAAAGCTCAATTGATAGAATATACTTTGTGTGACAAAACTGCACTCCCTATTTTCTACCCCACATATCAAAGTTTTCAAATACTACATGCCAAAAAACTTTTAGCAGATATTGCGAAAATACTCCTATACTAATAATATGTTTATGCTGAAGTAAATTTTACATTTTAAGATCTCTTAAGAAAACGCACATACACACCCATGCACATAAAACAGAATCATTTCCCCAAATCCGCAGTACAAATGCTAGCATTGTCAAATAAACCAGCTTACTACTTGGCAATGCTGAGGACAAGAACTACAGGATAGTGTGGCAAAAATTAAAACAGATACTATGAGAATTACTTCATGTGTTATATCCTTGTTATTCTATAGTTATATAAGCATCTAACGTCATACAAATTCTCTCTTTATGTGTTACACCATATTTGACATTACTTTTCCACCCAAATATTACGTAGGTGGACTTTTGGGAAAAATAGACTTAGGGGGGAAAATTCAGATGTAGTTCAGTAGTAGAGCCGTACCATGTGCCCATTCTGTAGATTACGTAGGGTAAGACACTTTATTATTCCAAGATGCTTTGAATTCCCAGCATGGCCAAAAATGTTATGTGAGCTTTTGAAGTCCCAAACATCTGAAAGTTCTCACTTACTTTTTTTTTTTTTAACCAAATCATTACTCTGCCTGTCATTTTTACCAAAGCTGCTTTGCTGGTTCTTCAAAGGTTTCAGATACACAAACTATTTCAGATACCAAAAATATGCAATCATTAATATGACGACTTCACTTTGTGTTATTGGTAACTTGGTAGATCTGAGTCTGAATTAGAATCTTGAACATCATTATTTCAATCTACTGTGTGCAATTGGGACAAGAAGACAGAGTCATTATGGGACCTATTCTAACTATATCTTACTTGATTTGTGTGGTTGAGGCTATAGCTTGATGGTTTTGGTTGCTTTTTATCTCATCTCCTCTATTTTTTATTTGTTTTTAATTATTTAATTTTGTTTTAGCCAGCTAGAGTCATATGTTTGAGATGGGTGGCCATATAAATTGACTTAATAACTAATAGACAGCATTTAAAATATCAGTGGCATAAATCCACTCCAGCCAAACCTATTCAATCATTCCTATAGAGGTGAACAGTAATACTCACCATCAGTGTGTAAATGGGAACAAGGCGAAAGTGAATTCTTTAAATAAACTTTTGAGTAATTCATCTTGTTATTTAAATAAATTTGGCAGTCTATGCAATCTAAGTTTCTCTGACTAAGATGCTTCCTTGCATTGTTTTCATTGGCAGACCAATCAACTGCCTGATGGATGGATACAGCAGTAGGAAGTTGGATGAAGTATTATATGCAAGTATATTTGGAGTATGGATATGCTTTTTATATTTGAAAAACATCTCAGAGGGGGGAAATGAAGAATTGCTGAAATGTAGAATTTTAAAAAATTAGGATAGTATAACCAAGAACACAAATGTAAAACTGTAAAAGAGACAACCAGATTATCTGAAAGGAAGTTCTTGTTACAAACATGGAATACATATGTTACAAACAACCAATTAAAGCAATAAACTAAATGCAATCCACCTCTCAATTTTCTCTTTCTAAGGATTATGCAGTTCTTCATTTAAAGATAGAAAATTGTTCTATGTTGCAGAAGAAAATAATTTTAGACTTAAAAGCTAAAGATAGTAGACTTTAAAGGTGTGAGAGAAATACAGGTAATTTTTAGGTAATCCTAATATATTCCATAAATTGAGTACCATGCATATGTTTATACTGTATATATATTGTATCAGGACTTATGTTTTCAAACTCTTCTTGAGAGCACAGTCAATGAGACTTTCGTCCTTTTACCATACATGAGGTACCTGTCTGCCCCCAAAATAAGCAATTGTTGCCCAAAATCATATCTTTTAGATATATTTGACTACCATCTCCCATATAGCCTGACCATGCAGGCTAAAGATAACAGGAGTTAATGTCCAGCACCAGACTGGAGGGAAACTAATTCAAACTGAATTGTCACCTGTAGTTTAACAATAGTCCTATACAGAGAAATGTCTTTATAAAGCAGGAGACAAGTCAGCAATGGATCCTTCTCCCCATTCAATGCTTTCTTTCCCCCATAGGCACACCTTTCCCAACTGCAGTCATGAGAAGGAATCCAACAAATATAGGGAAAAGCAAATGAGATCAAGGAAGGAAGAGGGACTCAGAGAAACCATGACTCATGAATCATCTCTGACTTCTGTCTGTATTGGCAGGAGGGCAGAGATCGACTTCTCGGCGGCTCACTTGTGGGGTGCCGCAGGGGTCGGTCCTCTCGCCTCTCCTGTTCAATATTTATGTGAA
>JANHFO010000780.1:342949-353793 GCA_032468095.1 Pareas carinatus
TTATAATTTTGTACTCCCCCCCTTTTAAAGGCAGGCTTAATTTAATTTTGTTTTAAATTGTTTTAATGTGTACTGTAACGTATTTGTATTTTAATTGTTGCCTGTAAGCCGCCCTGAGTCCCCTTGGGGAGAAGGGCGGGATATAAATATTAAAATAAATAAATAAATAAATAAACTTCCAAATCAGTTCCAAATTTGATTTGTTGTTTATGATTGCTCCAAAGTTCTAAATCGCCAGTTCTCCTATCATGGGGTCTTAAAAATTCTGGGATTTCAATTTTAAAAGAGCTTATTTAAAGGGTTGTAAGAATCTTACTGGAACCTGACTCCCATTCCAGTTCTTTGCTTCTGCCAGCTGACAGGCTAATGGCCACCTGTCAGATTTTGCCGGTCTTTCACACTGCTTCTTTCGAGGAAAAAACAGCTGTTCCGAGCCAACTGCCACCTGGTTTGAGTTTGCTGGATCCTCTTCTTGCTCTTTCTTCTCCTTTGGGCATGTTTTAGTCCGGGAAAACAGCGCTGAAAATCAATCCTTGGAGTGGAGCTCTGATCCTTGGATTGTGTCGCCTTGACGTCACCGGAAATTTCTCTATAAATCTCCTTAACTTTGGAGGATGTCAACAGGACATTAATAACTTACTCTTTATTGACATCCCTAATGGCCTTTAGTAACAAAGCAGTGTGACTAAACATCAGCAGCCTCTTTAGGAGAAGAGGAAGCTGTTGTAACCAGTTCTTTTTTATATAAAAGGAGATTTAGTCATACCAGATGACCTAGAACATCTCGTGTCATGATGTAAAATAGGCAAACAAAATATACAGGGGAGGATCGTCACGGCAGAATAATTATATTTATGCAAAAGTCATATATATGGAAATCACACTTCACTTTTAACGTCATAAACATGCTACATTTCTCAGTAACAGCCTGTTCTATGATAGTTCAACCAAATTAAATAAATTTGACTTCTAGCTTATCTAAATACTAGCACACCCAAGCTATACAATGCATGCCTGTCTGTATTCAGAAACGCTGCTTTCCAAAAAGGCCATATAATCAAGTCATGCTTAATTGCAAAAGGAAACTTAATTGAAGTACCTACAAGAGCATTTTTGATATACATAAATGATCTTTGCGATCACATCAAAAGCAACTGTGTCCTCTTTGCTGATGATGTAAAACTATTCACAACCACTGACAACATTGCTACCTTACAAAGTGACCTTGACTATATGTCTGTATGGTTGAGCAATTGGCAACTTCAAATCTCTGACCTACACATTGGTAAAAAGAATCAAAACACTAAATACAAACTGAGTGGATATGACCTCAAAGATAACCCTCACTCTATCAAAGACCTGGGAGTACTCATCTCAAAAAATCTAAGCCCCAGAGCTCACTGTAACAGCATTGCCAAAAAAGCGTTAAGAGTTGTCAACCTAATTTTGAGAAGCTTCTTTTCCAGTGATATTGAACTATAAACCAGGGCATATAAAATATTCGCCAGATCAATCTCGAATACAGCTCATGTGCCTGGAATCCATACTGTTTAAGAGATATTAATACAATTGAACAAGTCCAGAAGTATATTACTAGACGAGTACTCCATTCCTCAGACTGCAATAGAATACCTTATGCCACCAGGCTTGAAATTCTGGACCTAGAAAGCCTGGACCTACGCCGCCTATGATCTGACCTAAACTTAGTACACAAAATTGTCTGTTACCATGTTTTACTTATGAACGAATACCTCAGTTTCAACCACAATAATGCATGAGCTAACAACAGATACAAACTCAAAATGAACTGTTCCAGACTTGATTGCAGAAAATATGACTTCAGTAACAGAGTGGTCAATATCTGGAACTCACTATCTGATGATGTTGTTACAACCTCAAACCTCAATAAATTTAACCTTAAACTGTCTACAGTGGACCTCACTCCATTTCTAAGAGATCTGTAAAAGGGACGTGAATAAGCGCACTAGCGTGCTTACCATCCTTGTCCTATTGTCCTCATTTATATGTGTATATAGTATGTTTTTACTTATAATTGTTTTTCCCTATAAGGAAATGTACGGATGTGGTATATACCAAGAATTGTTGACTATTGACTCCATAAGGCACCCACTGAGCACGAATTATGAAGAAAGATTGAGAAGTAGAGAAACAGAAAATTTGAAAGGCAGAATGCTTCTGTCTGTCTGTCATCTAAACACTGAATTCTTGTTCTGTTGTTTAACTTCCCAACAATAACATTCTAGGAACATAAGTGATATAAGTAGTTTCAACTTATTTGCTGTAGAGTTCACTAATATAAATATACCAAAGCAATAATGAGATTTAATTTAAACATTCCAGAAGTTATTATTTAGGAGTTCTGAGGGAAGCACAGTGTTTTTTGTACTGCCTTGTCTGCTATAATTTTAATGAGTTTGTGATTAATCTATTTGGGAAATTTGCCAAAACCTGATGGGATTGTGAAAGCTACATGCTACAGGAGTGAAGACTGAAATGGAAGAGCATTTGGGATTGCGATTTCCTTGCACATATTTGTAATTATTCCACTACCACTTATAGTGTCAGACTTCTGTATGTTTAAAACTTATATAAACATTATGCTATGTTTTGTTCACAATGAAAACTATTATTCTATTGCATTAAAGTAAGCATGCAAAATTGATGATGGCATATGTGTAGAAACCTATACTTGTTTTCTTATACCATCGGATTAAACATTAATCTTTAACATTAACATGACAATATGCTTTTCATCTTTTTTCAAAAGTGTAAAGCATCTTCTAAGCATTATTGTACACCTTTCTTTAAATTTCGGTTTCTTAATGTATAGATATAACAAAAGCAAGATAATATGCAAAGGTAGAAAGATCTATAGAGCTATGGTGAATGATATTTCTGAAAACCAGATGCATTTGGAATTTCTATTCTATATTTATTTTCACCCTGTTATTTCTTACCTTTTGTGTTCAAATGCAAGCAAAACAAAAATGTCAATGATTTCAAAATATGTTAATTTTAAGTTGTCCATCTAGATTCTGGTGGCTGATCATGTTTCCCTCCAATATGAGGTCAAAGGTTGAAGTTCTAAAATACAGGTAGTCCTTGACTTACCACGGTTCAGTTATTGACTGTTTGAAGTTACAACAGCACTGAAAAAAGTGATTCATGACCATTTTTCACATTTACGACCATTGCAGAATCCCCATGATCACATGATCAAAATTCAGATGCTTGACAACTGACTCAAATTTGTGATGGTTGCAGTGCCCCAGGGTCATGTGGTCATTTTTTATGACCTATTGACAAGAAAGGTCAATAGAGAACCCAAATTCACTTAACCTATCTTATTACTAATGTAACCACTGAAATGATTCACTCAACAATTTGTGGCAGCTACAGGCAGACAATGCGAAACTGAAACAGAAAGCTTGGGGAACTCCTGAGCCAAGCTGTTTGACAGCAAGTAGATCGGGTAGGTCCAATGAAAAGGAGGGGGTGTACTGTGGTCCCAGGGGAGGTGGCGATCACCCTGGGATCAAGAAAAAACCCCTAAAGATCTACAAAGCTGTGCTGTAGAGATTGTAGCGTATAGCCGCAGATGGGCTGAGAAGCAAAGGATCAAGTGGTTTGAAAGCCAAATCGCAAAAAAGCACAAATCAGAATACAATCACCTGGGTGAGTTTTAAAGATTTTTACTACCAAGAAGGTTACCTAATTAACAAGAAGATCTAAAATGGAATAATTACCGGGAAAAAGGGGAAAAGATGGTGACCAAGCCCTGAAGGACCTAGGGACTTTACTAAGTATTCTGCTTCCTCTGCCGCATCCCGCCATTTTTCCAAAACTTCTGTTCCCGCCTCTCGACCCCTTGTTTACTATAGACAATTTAAATCAAACTCTAGAAGGAAAAAACCATTCAGATCAATACTAAACTAAAAAAAGTTTTGTTCCCATGTTTTGCATTAGAAAGTTTATATTTGTTATGGATCTTTAAGAACTATATATGTTTGGGGAAAAAAATAAGAGAATCAGAACCTGAATTTTAAAAAATACATGTGACACCGAAAAAGAGCAGCTGTGAGCTATTTTTGGAAGTGAAAGTAAACAGTGAAACTTACAGAGAAATGAAAGTTTGAAACATTGTTGCAACTGAATTATAACAATGTTAACTTAAAAGGGAAAAGACATTCAAATATTATCAAACTGTGGAAGAAATGTTTCAGGATTATGCTGGGGAAGTGGATTATGAATTTAAAAAGATTAATTTGGAAATAACTACTGAATTTAAAAAGACTAATTTGGAAACTGTTAATGAACTTGGAAAAATAAGCAAAAAATTTGACTAACAAAAAGATCTCCCTGCACAAAGATTAAAAGAGGAAATCAACATAGAAAAAGTGGATATAAAAGTGGATGAAATAAGGAGGTTGCAACAACAAAAATGGATGAAGTTTGAAGTGGAAAGATTGGAATATCAAACAGAATTTCAAAAGACTGCTAAGGCTGCCATGGAAAGACAAGAGGACTTTTTAAAAAAACAGTGTCAATCATAAATTAGAGAATAATACTGAACAAATGAGTATAAAAAGGAGATGCAAAGACTTAACAGAAGTATTTTTGGGGTATTGGAGAAAGATAAGAGGAGAAGGGATTAGAAGAGGGAGAGATGTAGAAATAAAACTGGAAGGAAAGAAGCTCAAATATGGAAGTTGTAGAGGAACTTTGGACAGATAAAAATATCATAAACTAATTTTTGGAAACCTTACTGGCAATTTAAGGTAATTTAAATTTTGGATATTTAGGGCAAATTAAAAGTTGTGAAACTAAAAATGATATGTTAAAATTATTAAATATTACTACTTGTTCTTGAAAATTTTGAAAATTGAACTAGTTATGAAAAATAGATTTGATATAAATGTAAAGATATAAGATTTGATTTTTTTATTAAGGGTTATTAAAAATGGATAAATTCTGCTATTGTTTAGAGACTTATAGGAAGTACCTTTAAAAATTCCAATAAGCCAGAAGGTTCAAGGTGTTTAAATTGGCTTTTGGGGGGAAAAAAAGTTAATTGAAAGAGGGATAAACTCCCCGTTTTTTGGTGAGAAAAATTGGTAATAAGGTGATTGGTTATTTCTTTCCTTTTCTCTTTCTTTTTTTCTTCCTTTCTTCTCTCTTCTGTTTTTTTTAAGACCATGAATAAAGTGTGAAAATATTAGTGCAGGAGGTTTTGAAAGACATGGGTAAAAACCTGAATAGAGTAATAGATAAAAATATTTTAAAGATACCGTTTTTTCTTTTGTTTTCTTTTCCTTTTCTTTTTTGTTGTTCCTTTTTTTGCTTTTATATTTCAATTCTAGAGTCTTATGGGTAAATCAGGATTGGAGTTTAATTACCATCAATATAATGAATTGTATTTTCTTTTCTTTTTCTAACCCTAACCCTAACCCTAACCCTAAAATATGTTATTTAATTAAGGAATTGAATTTGTAGAGATGGTAAATAAGATTGTAGGAGTGGGTATGAAATAATGAAAAATGCTTGAAATTTATACCCAGCTGTCTGAGGTATGTAATGATGTAACTGTTTTTCTTTTTATTTCTTGAAAATAAATGAATCTTAATTTCCAAAAAAAATCTACATATTGTAAATCTGGATAATTGTCTGGTTAGCTTCTTCTTACAGACAAGTCTCATTATTTAGATCACATGAGGATCCTTCCTTGATGGTGCATTTTTTTCAAATTTTCTTATTAGCAACCTAAAGTACTAATAGTGATGCAAAATGTTTCATTCCAGAGGTGAAATAAACACTAGAACATTACATTCTTTTCCCATGTTATTCTAATCATTTCCCAGAAAAAATGGCTCATCCCCAGAATGATTTCATCACTTCAAAATCCCAGAATTGCCATAGCTTGGAGGAAGAATGGAATATACCACTTCTGTAATGCAAATTTTGCACCATTCCATTCCTGTTCAGCTGCAGCTTGAGCCAAAAGTTGTAAGATTTGCTGCCAGATGAAGGCTTATTTATTTGAATCAATATCCATGTATGTGTCTTGCAAGGCTTATTTTTGAAATTTTAGGGCAGGGTGAGGATGAGGGTGAGGATTCTAAAACAGATCTTAAATCTGCTTTGTATCCCTGTTATGGGGTTGGGCTCAAATGGAAAGTGGACATAAATTCATTCTGTCCTGGATCCCAAATGTGCACTTATGGGGCAGCCATGCATTCTCTGCTACAGCAATTTCATAAAAATTGAAGATATTCTCAGATATGCTCTCTGCCCAAGATATTTGGAGATGTGTTCAAGAATGTAGTAACAATCACTTTTTGCTCCAACCTGAGGTCTCCCTTGCCTCTCCCCTTATTCTCCCATCACTATAGCCAAGATTCTTTGAATAATGTGCTCAAAAGATGAAGACAGTAATTCTTCATTAAGGCATAGACATTACATGCTGACACCAGCAAAATTGCAAATTCCTTGAGAATGTGCTAGTAAACATTCAGGGCACAACAAACCTTATTTCAAAGTATCTTTGCATTTATTTTCCACTTTTAAAAATATCACCTCTAATATTGTGTTCATAATATTTTCATTTGCAAAATTCAGCCGGTCACTTCCATTCTGCATTTTTCCATATCTGATCCAGAGAATGTGAAAAGGAAGTGAATTGAATTTCAATTGCACTGAAATGAATGGGCTTTAACTTAACCTTATAGACTCTGATTTCAGTTGGACTAAGTGTGAGCCATTTATTATGAACCTAACTTAATAATTTTACAGTGTTTCTAGCAAGCCATTCATTTGAATAAAGGATTTTTAGATTGCACAAATAGCTGTAGGAAAGTCAAGTTTGTCCTTTGCTATCTAAGATTAACTTCAGTTCTAGACATAGACATTGAACTGAAAATATTAGACAGGGGGCTGACCATGAAGCAACACTGAAAAGCTAGTAAGAACTTAAGAAATGGACCATTTCAATCTCTATTGATTTTTCCAGTCCACTATTCTTAATACAGGCTGGAAGCAATTCTCCACCGCTTCAGACAGGACTTTTTCCAGTCCTACTGAAGATGCCAAGACAGGAATTGCAGCCCTCTACATAGTGTGTGTGTGTGTGTGCGCGCGCGCGCTCCCCCTCCTGGCTATTTTTAATTAGCTGCAATAAATATTTTTCATCTGTAACAGAGGTTTCATGTTGTCGTTATTGGTCTTTCTGGCATTGTTCTCTGGGAATATATATTCAGAGTTCCATTATTGGATGTTTGTAAAAGCATTTCAGAGAAGGCAGACTTAAAAGTGAGTCAGAGCTGGGAATTCATATTTTTCAAAGAGCAACTCACACTACATTATCTTGAGGCTTAACCCTTTCTTTTCAGTTTTCTGCCCTTCTAACTGACCAAATGCCATAGGTTTCGACAGGATTGCCACAGTGGGAAGAGGCATTTAATAATGGTCACACATTTCTTTGTTATCCAATCACCTAAACTGAAATCTTTCCAATGGCAGCTACCGACATTGTACTCTATCTACTTCTTATCAGTGGATTCATCTGGTCAAATAATTAATGAAATACAGAAAACATAAAACATGAGTTGTTAAAGTTCACAATTACCTTCCTGTCGAGCTTCGCTCTGGATGCACTGTCCTTGCTTTAACATGTGGTAAATCATCTACCTAAATGTATTTGCACCCAATCATTTTTTAAAGTCACAATCTTTGTAGTGTCAACTTATCAAGGGTCAAAGGGAAGAACAGGCAAGATTCCCAAATCAATCTGCTTGTAGAAACTGTCTCATTTCATTTCAAATTACCTGCTTGGGCTGAAGCAGCAGGCTACGGACAAACTGCCTTCCTCCATAAACCATGACAGCACAGGTCGAACTTATGTGATCATTCATAAGGGACAAGTCAAGCTGGAGCTGTCATTAACTACTTTTAAACTGCTGTGCAGGGTTAAGTGATCTTGCAAGGCAGTCCTCGATATAAATACTATTTGGACAGTTTCATGTCAAGAGACAACTCCTCTGGGATTAAAACTGTGTAACCCGATAGAATAGTTGTTTAAGAAAGGGTTAAGGTAGTTGGAGGAACCTTTGGAATTTCAACTCTGCGTTAATTTGAACCGTGTTCTGATGGCAACAGTAATACAGTATAAACCCTAAGCCTCTTGCCTGCTTGGTGCTCTTGGACCACTTCTTCTTTTGTTTCAGAAGGAAACCTATTCAGGTCTAGTTCACAACTTTAAATTAAACATGACTATGTGATGATTTGACCACGGACACATTCAGAGGACTGCGTTGATGAGCACATCCAGTCTGTGAGCCAGCAGAAATGTATGCCATCATAAACTACACTGCATAAACTAAACTACACTAGAAAAGTATGCCAGCATAAACTACATTGATCTCAAACCCTAACCTATCTCAGTAACAAGGGCAAGGTAAGGTTTTGTCATTACTATTTTAATGAAAGAAAAGTTAAGGACAGCAACGAGTGGATAATCCTGGCTGCATTTTCTCTTTTACCAAATATCAACTGCCAGAGAGGGGGGAAATCCACCAATCACTCTCCTAAATATATGTGAGGCGAGGTGGAGCCAGTGTAAAGTATTGGTTAATCCACCCATCAAGTTGTTTCACAAATGGAATGTAGTCACCAAGGTGCTCTATCTCTGTTACCTGACAGTCAGACTATTTCAGTCAACCTGTCCTAGGTGCTGTACTTGTGTACAAACAGATCACAGGTGCAGAGAAGCAGTGGAAAACAAAATGGGAAGAAAGCAATCCATAACAAGCAAAGTCTGACCTTGACAACAGCTACAAATGCAGCAAGTGGCCATGGTTAGCAGCACCTGTAAGAAGACCATAGGGTAGGCAAAATGGCTACAAAAGAGCAAAAAGTATGATCGTGTAAAATTCCCAATCCACAGAAGCTGCTGTAAACCTCTAATTCGTTTATTGATAGAATGAACAAGATACAACTGGCATCATCTAATATTCTTTCCAGGTTTAAGTCAACTTTATGTGCATAACAAGATTTTTTTAACACAAGTTTAGCACTATTTCAGAGATGTGCCAAACCCATGATTTAAAAACAACAACAACCATGTCATGCCATGTTGCTAGTCACAGAGCTGAGCAGTGAGTTAGTTATCATGGCTCAGCTCTTCTCTCAAATAACTTGCAATAATTAATTAGTTTTCATGACCCGGTGCAAGCTGGTTCCACTTAAGAAGCCCATCTTGGAAAGCTCGTCAGGCTTTAGATAGATGAGTGCTATGGAAACCAGATTTTTAGTTTTTCCCAGCCCAAACCATAATGTCCATAGAGGCAGTGACCAGCAACCAGAGGGGAAGAAGTAGTCCCACTGAGGGATAAACTGGCTCAAAGCCACTGGAGCAATTCTGACTGTACTGGTAGGCACATCATTAACAAACTATTCTAGAATGTTTCCATAGCAAAAAAAATTGTCTCAGGAGAAGGGAAGCACTACTTTAAAAGTGGAACAGCTGATGACAACTTTGACCTGTTTTAACTTTGAGCTGGAAAGGAGACAAAGGTAATGTCAGGAGGGTATTATAGGGGGGGGAAATCACAAAGACATATTTTTGCCATGATTAGGAAGATCAGAGGAACAAGCTCTACAGTATCTTATTTGTACATTTTGAACATTTTACTTGAAACAACTTGGCAAGGGAGAAAATGTCAATTTTACAATGTCAGATTATAAAATGTTGCACAATGGAAATGTCACCGCAGTAGTTCTAAAATATATTTGCAAAAAAGTATTAGTGGAAAACTATTCTCATGATGATATGCAGTAAAGTTATTTTTAAACATGCAATCAATGTTTAAAAATTCAACTCCCAAAATATAAAGGAATAAAACAGTCACTTAAAACAGAGACTAAACTAAAATAGGCAGCCAGCATATTTCAGTTTAAAATGACTTAAATGCACTGTAGCAGGAAAATTATAGCAAGAATTTTAAAGCTACTAATGGAGTTATAACTACAGTACTATTCACGCAGGAACAACATCAAGCAGCTCCTAATGTGAAAGTAAGTCTATAAAAGTCACTTTAAGAAGATTTGAGCATCTGATATTTTAAAAACAGACACTGTCCTTCAGACTACAGGCAGAAGCCAAGGGAATTACTTCAAGAAATCATAACTCACAGAAATGTAATACATTAGGGAGTCTAAATAAAACTTCTCTTCCTGATATTCTAGCTTTCCAATCACCTAAGAGTTTATTCTGAGGATAATGGCTTTTCTTTGTTTTGTCTTCCTTTTTCTTTTTTAGTTGGGAACACTCAGTTGGGGTTTTCTGATCTGAAATTCTATGATTTCCTTACCTTCTGTTACTGCTACCCACAAATCAGACCACAGAGTTATCCAGTCATACAGGAGAAGAGAAATCTGGCTCTCTGCATAGACAATGAAATGCAACATGGTTTATACAAGCATGTCCAACCCATGGTCCATGAGCCGCATGCAGCCCTGGACAGTTAGTAATTCAGTCCCAAAAGATTTATTAAAAAAAATACAGGAAGTTATATGCAGCACAAGACAATTCTTCACTCTATGCCAGTAGTCACCAACCTTTTGGACCTCAGGGACCACCAAATTCATACTTGAAATCCCGAGGACCACCAATCTGAATTTTTTTTTAAAGGTACACACATTTGTAAAATAATGATCAGAGAACTTCCATTTTAATCACATGAAAGGCACCTCTTTAATATAACAAAATTAAAAAAGCTTATTTAATTATAACAAAATCATAAATGCTTATTTAATCATAACAACATCTT
>JANHFO010000780.1:388206-398915 GCA_032468095.1 Pareas carinatus
AAGTGAAATTGAATTTAGCCCTCTGGTTCTTGTACTAAATATCTGACCACAATTCAACAATTAATGGTTAATAAACCTGTTTAATCTAACATGCAAAACAATGCTTCCCTTCCATTTCAAGAAATGTTGATAATTATTCCCAGATATATGAGGCAATGCAGTACTGTAATGTATCCAATTGACACCATATCCTTCCAAAAGAATTCCAGAGCCACTAAAACCAAATCATTGCTAACACTTCTCAGTATTCTAAATATGTCAAATTGTAACCTTTACTGTAAGTAATCTAATACTGCTACTACTTCATTCATTTGAAAAACATCTTCAAAGAAATAAGCCCTAATTCATATAGAGTAAGATAAATAATTTAAAGCTCAAAATAACGAAAAACTGTGTTTTTATTGTTCACCTAAAGAAGTTTTACAATAAAAATACCTTTTAAAAGCAAGCAAGTTATTCTTCTTTTGTTCCAGCGTTTAGTTTCAAGCATTTTATGGAATTGTCTTGACAAAGCCAGGGGTGTAACTGGATAGATAATACAATGGCATCTTCTTTCCTTAGTTGTGTGGACAGCATTTTAATTGGTCACAGTCTAAAGCAAACAATCCCTATCCACACTATCCAGTACACACAATATAAAGAAAAGAAATAACTGCACTGGAATAAAATACTCCAAAAGACAAAGAAAAACCCATAGCAGAACTACACAGTGGTTAAGATATATTCCACCCCTTGATGATAAGCTGTGTAACTAGATGGCAGGGGAAATTAACAGCACTAATTTGAAGGACGGGAAATACATTATAATTATTTATATATCTTGAATGGGCATTAATAATAAGGTGATGTCTCATTTGGTGAAGTGTTCAAGTTGATTTGGTAGGCAGGAAGAAGAGAAAAAAATGGATATATTTAGCATTCTGTAACAATTTAAGAATTTATAGTTTTTGTAATACATCTTCGTAACTGAAGTGTTTTACATTTGCACAAAGTTAATCACTTTATTATACATGAACACCTGAAACAGGCCAATTACACAATAAGACCGCAAACAACCACTGGTATTTTTCTGCCTTCTGAAAGCCCCTAGGGCAGAAGTATCACCAAAAGTACATTTAAAAAATCTGCAAAAACATCACCAAATTTACATTTAAAAACTATTTTTTTAAAAAAAATCTGCAAAAAAAGTGGTTCTGGGCAGTGCAACTGCTTTTTAGCAGTTTTAAAATAGTTACTAGGTTCTCTAGGTTTTGGTGGCTTCACAGGCTTTAATCAAGATTCACATATCATAAATGATGTACCACAAAATGTACATTAATTTGAGCAACAAATTCATTAGGAAGATTCTGGTTATAAGAAACCACATAGGTACCTGTCACATGGTTCATATGTTGAGGCCAATCTCTGAATCCATGTGAAGTTTCATGACCCAAGCCTGCAAAGTCTTCTACACATCCTTAAAACCCACACGTAATCTGAAACCCACCCCAACCCAAAATTCAAAAAGTTTGTGGATGCAAATCCCAATGCACACTGGAAGATTTCTCTATGTACAACTAATTGTTCTTTACTGTATCATATATAGAAAACTTTATAGACTTCTAAAATAAAGGGGTATTCCGTTGTTTTAACTTCTGATGTCACGAGACACCTGAAAGTACATAATGTTATGTAATCTTCTGGAATGTATATCTTCTAAAATTCCAGCTGTTAAGCTAAAGAACAAGAAAAAAAATCACAAATCTTGGCAAACAAACTTGGTATAGAAAATAGATGATTAAAAAAAAGGACAGCCTAAGACGATTAAAAAATGAGCGAAGGAAAATAAAAGGTTGGCGGCCAAATGAACGGATTGTTAAAAATATATAATAAATAATGCATTCCAAAGTGTATATAAATTATTACTGTAATTTGAATTTGGGGCTACAACGACATCAAATTACTACTTCAAAAATCCTCTTGTAGATTATACTATTAATATCTCTTTACAGAATTATAATCTTCTAGGGGCAGGGTAGAAGGGGGAATGGACATTATTTTTCTTAAAGCTATCATTCCAGAAAACATACCAAGGATCTGAGAGTAGCTATCCTAAAAATATGGAATGGGCATTATCTTCTGGAAAAAGAAATAAAGTAGTATGTTAAAAACTATAAACAAGCTTTAGGCAGCTAAATTCTCAGAATTTTATATCACCCAGATACAAGACAGCAATTTGTAGTCTTAGAACCCTTTGTTAAATGGCAGAATAGTTACCACTTATTTGAAAATTCAAAACTCCAATACACCAATAGTGTACAGAATCCCTTGCTTCATTACATTTTCCTGAGAGTAAAGCAATTAACATAATCTTAATCCTAAAACAAAAGTGATTTTTTTTGTCTTGGTTTTTAATTTTTTTTTCTTTTTTGCAGTTGCAATTTTTGGGCTATTCCCTGACAATCTAAGTTAAGTAAGTTTGATTGCTAAACACTGTCACATAAACACAAAAAATGGAAACTATAATGTCTATTGATCTGATTAAAAATCATAATACAAACCAATCTAAAATTATATTAACAAAACTAAATATGAAAAGTTGCATTGAAAGGGCGTGTTACATTATTTGTATTAGGATCATGTAGAAACATTCCAATGGCAGTGTTATCAAAATAAAACTACTACATCAAGACCACCCCCTAAGCCTAGTCAGACTTGAGACTCTACCTATAACTTTGGCTAGTTGGGGTCTTTACTCTTGTACTACATGGCTCACTAACATCAGACATTATATTTGAATACCCTGAGAAATCTGATACTGAAGTCCTTACTCTATGGTCCATTTCTCCATTAGAGTTAGCAATAAAAGTCATTGGCACCCTGCTGCCCGTCTTAAACTGAGAACCAAATGCTTGTGCAAAGGTCTCTATCTGATATGTTGCTCGATGTTCTAGGTCCTTCTGAGGATCTATCTGGTTAGCTAGCTCCTGAGATGGAATGGGAAAGCTTGTTGAAGTTTCTAGGGTTTTTTGTTCCTTCTGGCTATTCAGTTTTTGAGGTGTAGAATGATAGCTTGAGGAAGTATCTATGCTTTTTTGAGAATCTATCAGGTCATCTAGTTCTTGTGAAGGAGTCAACTGTTGATGGGTTGCCTCCAAAGCAGACAAATAAAAACCCGGCTGAGATCCGAGCAACATCCCAAAAGGAGGCTTTGACAATGCAGATGGCAACACTGAGGTAACAGATTGGCTGAAACCACACTCAAGTGGGGACGTAGTGTACACTTGTTTGTCTGGAAACAAAGTATGGTTATGAAGGCTTGAAGATAAACTTACAAATTGGAAACTCGGACCAAAAGCAAAACCAGTGCTATTGGTTGTTCTTTCAAAAGCATGTTGGAGGTATTTTGAGTATTCTTGCAACATGCTTGCTTTGTCATTTGAAGCTGCCTGGGTACTGGGACTCAGGTTCTCCTCTTGAACCATCTCTGTATGTTCTCCTGAAGCTTGTAAGTCCACACGCTGTTCATTGACGTTGAAGGGATCTTCTTTCTGGCTTTCTGATTTATGAGAGTACTGATCTAGAAGACTCTGCAAGACTTCATCAGGAATGCCAGATTTATCATGACAAGATTTGATGTCAGCATTAAGAGACACTGGGTCAATAAGAGATAATGGGGTCTCATTGTCCATAACACTTACCCCTGCAGATTGAATGACAGACGGTTGGGAGGCCATATGTCCAACATTTATAGAAAAGGCACTGTTACTGCTGGCGGTTTGCAAGTATCTTCTTTTCTTTGAAAACTGCATGGCATCATCGTAATTGCTACTTATTTGACCTGATTTGCCACTTGCCGCTTGGAGAAGGCCAATAGCATCTACACTGGAATTTGCAACTAGGCCAAGAGAGCCACTTGGTTTTCCAGAAAATTGCTTCTGACCAAGGAGGTCTGGTAATGGTGACATAAAATTTAGAAAGTTCTTATCTGCATTTTTCCGATTTCCTTTTTTAAAAATTAGTTTTGGCACCTTTTTCTGTAGCTCTTCCAACCCAGTGCCAATCAAGCCACCACTGGAAGACACTATCGGAATCTCTACTGCATAATTCTGCAAGGACATATTAGATGCAATTTGAGATTCAGATATCTTATGACTAGGTTTATGTTCTTTGTTTTCAGTGGGTATACATTTTGCTCTGCTTTTTCTTTTTGATGAACCTATATTTCCCTGAGACAACATAGACAAGTTGCCCATGCTATGATTTGATGGCCCAGGATCTATTCCAGCACCTGCTTTCCCTATGGCTTCTCCACATGTACGTCTGTGCTTCAAAAGTCTATCAGTTCTTGAAAAATACTGCTGACAGGTTTCACATTTGTATGGCTTTTCTCCGCTGTGCGTTCTCTTGTGCCTCTCCATGTGATACTTCTGGATGAACTTCATACTGCATTGGTCACATCCAAATGGCTTCTCCCTGCTGTGTATTTTTTCATGCCTCTGAAGCAAATACTTCTGAATGAAACCCATGTTGCACTGACTACACTGGAAAGGCCTCTCACCAGTATGGATGAGCACATGCCTGCGCAGATGATAGGAACTCCGGAAGGCAGCATTACAGTGTTCACAGACATGAGGTTTCTGGCTAGGGGACAGCATGGCCGCTTCTCCATCTCCTGCCACAAGGGCCTTGTTTGAAGTGCTCGGCTTCTTCTTGGCTTTGTTTCCCTGAGATTCTGACTTTGGCCTCTTCACCTTCTTGGCCTGGGCATCGTGTTTAGGCTGATCTGAGCCACAAGCACTTATTTCCCCACTGCTTCTGATGCCCAGTAACAAATCTCCTCTATGGGGATGATGGTGCAGGTGGTGAAAAAGACTGAGGTCCTGGATCACACTCTGGTTGGCCCCTTCCACTCCACTTCCTCCTCCACCACCACCAAGCGTGTGATGCCTCTCTTCCCCAGCTATACCAAAGAGACCCCCATAATGGTGATGGTGGTGATGGTGATGGTGCTGCTGCTGTTGCTGCTGCTCTTCCTCCTCTTGATCACTAGGCTTCTCCTGTTAGATGTTCACCAAGGAATGGAAGAAACCCCAGGAGTTCCTGCTCTGGGACGAGGAGGAGGTGGCTGTGAGAGGAAACCCTCCTGCCGGCTCTTTTTTGAAAGTCATGCCCTGAGGGTGAGGGTGAGGGTGATGCGGCGGTGGGGCAGGGGTCTCAGCGGCCGCGGCGGCAGAGGAGGAAGACGAAGAGGACGAGGAAGAGGAGGAGGCGGCAGCAGAGACAGAAGTCAGCCCACAATGCTGCGGGGGCGCGGCCGGGCGAGTGAAACTGGTGACCGGCGGCAGGCGGTGGTTGAACATGACCATGCTGGGGGGGAAGGCGGGCTCCATCGCCGTCCTCTTGGAAGAGCCGCCGCTCAGGAAGCCGCTGCCGAGTTTCATATTCCGCTCGGAGGCAGGAAGCTAAGCCGGGGAGGAGAAAGAGGAGGCGGCGCGGCCCGCAGGGGCTGCTCCCGATGCCGGACCCTGCAGCTGCGCCGCTCGCTCGCTTTTGACTCGCTCGCTCACCCGGCGGCTGGCCGGCCGGCCCGCTCTCTTCCGCGCTCCGTGCTTTTAACGCCCGCTCGCCCGCCAGTCACGGCCGCCGACAGCCGGGCGCATCCTTCGGCCCCACCCGGCCCAACCTCGTCCCGCCGCCGCCTCCGCCTCCGCCGCTGGCTTCCTCCTGACGGCCGCCGCCTCCGGTTAAAAATATCGCCACAATGGAATTAGCAGAGCCCCCTGGAAGGCCCTCACTGCACATGCGCCACGCGCGGCATGCCGGGAAGGATTGCCCAGTCAGGAGGGCACTAATGTTGGGGAGGCTGGAAGGCGCAGGCGCGGGTTGACCCCCTGCATCTCTCTCTCTCTCTCCTTCTCCCTCCCCCCCCTTCCCCTGGTTCGTTCCCTCGAACGCGTTACCTCACTGTCACTGCGACCGAGCAACGCTCGGTCGTTCCCGGCGGGGCACTTGCTTTATAAAGGGGCACCGGTGGCCACCTTAGGTGGTCACTCGGCCTCATGCGAATAAATTAAGTTCTCTTTCTCTCCCTAGGGAGATGTAAAGAACCCAATTGTACACGTATGCAGTGAATATACGTGTCTGGCGGGGGTGGGGGGGCGGCAATCTTATCCAGCTCACAGTTGGACGAGGCTTTACAAATGTTTTGAGGGGATTAAGAAGAACTGGGTGCATGTTACTCAAGCGTAAAGGCCACTGAATACAAATGAGCTTCCTCTCCAAGAAAGCATGCATGAAGCGTGGGAGAAATGCTACCATTCCTGCACTTAATCATTGAAGTCCATTACATGAGCAATATTTTTTTTTTGCTAAAGTTTAAATGTTGGACTATCCTGATTCCCTCATAATAAGACCTAATGGGGAAAAATAAGCCCTAGCATGTAAAAGAACCCAGTTTTGTACATATGCAGTGAACATATATGTCTACATACTTTCTGCATGCTTGGTGGCAGCAATCTTATTCAGCTGACGGTTGACCTAGGCCTTACAAATGTTCTTTTTGGATTGTGAAGAATTGGGTGCATGTTAACTCAAGCATAAAGGCCACTGAATGTAAATAGACTTAACTTCCCACTAAAGCATGTATGAAGCCTGGAAGAAATGCTATCACTTGTGTTTCCTGCACCTAATCATTGAAATCCATTACATGAGCAATACTTTTTTTTTTGCCAAAGGAAGGTTTAAATGTTGAAACGACTACCACGGTATAGGTTCATACTACGTACCGGGAAATACTTCTTGACTAAAACAATGGAAGTTTTGAAAACCCCTCTAGCATTTTCAGTGATTGATGAGGTATCCATCAATTCAAATGTTATGCAGTCTGGAATCTCTAGTTTTTGGCACAATTCCTGCCTCATGTTCCTTCCCTGTTTACTAAAAGAGAGATAATGATATCTAACAATCAGCCCTGACTGCCCACAAATCCTGCTTGAGAGGCAATTTTATATAGTAGGTCACATCCACTTTGAAACTGTAAGGTCCTTAGGGAATTGTGCCAGGTGTAAAGAATACTAATACAAAACACTTATCCTATATTCTGCATTTTTATCTGCTCTGCAGTTTTAAAACAATGCTAGTCTAATCACTATCCTAGAAAAGGGGAGTCACCATCAACAAAGCTTCAGGATATATTTCTTTGTTCTGCCAACTGCCTGAGAAAAGCTAAGAGGTGTGCAAACAATTTAAGTTCCTTCACAAATTAAAAGGCAACCTCTATAAATTAAGTAAAGCAACATCAAAAAGCTATTGTTAGCATGAAATAAATTTGTTATGAAATATACCAAATCCCAGTACAAGTAATCAAAAACATGTTTCAACAGTTATTAAAAACAACATTGGCGTAAATGTAGATGGAGAAATGTATAAAGAATAAAAAGCTCATTACACCACAAAATAACTGCATTAAATATGTCCTAATACAAGTCAGTGTGGAAAGCAGTACTTCCCATTACTGTATTGATGTTCAATAGCCTCTGACAGCCTTTTCTGTTACCTATGTAATTCAATACACTCGTGCTTTAATTATTTGATCAGCTAAACAAAGCTAACCTGTTTTTGCTTTTCCAACCTCAAATTTTTATAAATATATAAAATTATATATAGATCATATATGAAAAAAGAATGCAGAGCTGGAATATATTTTATTTATATTGATTATATAGGGCCATCAAATCATTCCAAACTTCGTTCATTTCTATTTTGTTCAGATAATATTCCAATGTTCTATTTGGCATAGAATTATAAACTTAGGGATAATATGTACCCTCCAATATATTTCAGGCCTTCCTTAAATTTTCAGTGATCCTCTCCTTATGTTGACTTAAAAGTGGAGGCAATATTCTATACAATTAGTTAATAAGATGCAATCTATATGCTGCTTTCCCTATCCCAACAGCAAGTGCAATGGCACCTACATTAATCACATTATTTATACACAGGAAATTTTCTCTGTCTTCTATCACACAATCTTACCAAAATTTGTTCCTGTAAAATTAATTGCTTTGAAAATCAAAACTATACAATATGAAGTTTTTCAATTAAATACATTTATAGGCAAATTCATAGGGATAAATGTCCTGCAAATTATTTTCTCAAATAAAACAGGAAACCCAAATTCAAAACTATTGAGCAAATACTAGGTGAACCTTAAGATATTCTTCTTTACAGCCAGGTAAAAAAATGATTTATTCTAATTAAATTCTCTGTATATATTTACTTGGGAATAAGTCCCACTAAATCAACTGGAATCTACTAAAAAAAATGAACAAACTGAAAGTGATATTTTCCCCCTCTCCCTGCTTCTTTTCCTCTTTTGGTTTTGCTATTAGACAACCAGTCAGGGTATAATAAAATTAGAAATGGTTTTCTCCAACAGTTTATAACATATGTCCATCCATTTATGTAAATCATGTCAATCTTTTAAGTACATCAAATGTAACTTCTACAGCTGACTACCAAGGAAAGATTAAACATTTATCTACAATATTTCTGTCCTCAAGCCAATAGATAAAATTATCTGACACAAGATTTTCTGATATAGTCACAAAAGAGTGACCATGGGTATGTGCATGCAGCTAGGAAAATATATCTCTAGTATATGCAAAAGAAGGCATTCTAAAGTGTCAGTGATCCAGCTGAATTTGCATGCTGTGTTGTGCTACCAAAGCTTGTAGCATTTGCACATACACATTCTGAACCAGTTTGAGACTTCATGACAATATTTGTGCCATTCCTCTTCTTCATAAATAATGTGGGAAAGTTGATCTACTTGATAAAATCTGTACTTTAAGTTTGAGAAGTTTTAAGACCGCCAAGTGTAGTGAAGTGTTAAAAAGACTGGGAATTCAAAAACTTAAAGCAGCAGTAAAATATTAGTCAATGTCTATGAGAAATGAGTCTGTCCCTTTATTCAGGGTGTATGTGTTTAATGGTAAGCTGGGATGCATATAAGCTAGTCCAAGCATGAAGGGCAGTAGGACACCCATATGGGAAGCCAAGTTTGTCCCTCAGTTATCAAGATAAGAAACCTGTCATTTCTCTCATTCACTCTGTCAGCCTTGAGATACTCTGAGCAGACTTACCTCTGTGTTGTACACCCCATATATCAGGAAGATGAAGAGACCCTGTAAAATAAAATGGAGGGAAAAAGCTGTTAACTCTAATCATTTCAGCAGTAGAAATACCTGAAATAAACTTTCCTGGGAACAGACAAAAGAAGACACACTTCATCAAGGTCAATTTATTTTTCTATTTTTCAAGATTATAAAGTGTACCTTGAACATTTGTTTGATAACATGGGAGTGAATTGTGTACTGTAGTTGTGCTGTTGAACAATTTGGCATAAAAGAGATCAAAGATTTAAAATATTAATTATAGAAATGCACACAATATCTGAATAATCATTAATGCATGCATCATAAAACAAGTAAGACTTAATGATTAACAAAAAACTTGTAGCTCAAGAGACACAATATATGCATTATTAAATTATATTTGAAAAACACTCAGTATTTACTACTGCCTAAGACATATTTCAGTAGTTTTAAAATTAAACATTGAGATGATCTCAATTTTTACTTCAACAAATCTTATTGTCACTTTGAAGACTAATAATAATGCAAAGTATAATTCACAAAAAAGATTACATTACAATATACTTTAATCAAGAGAACCTACTTGCTGAGATTAAAGAAATATATATTTTCAAGTACGAAAGAGAATTGAGTTGAATTTTTTAAAATATTTATTCAAATTTCTGCACCTTTAAAATTAAGTCCTCAAACTATGTAAGACAGTGTTAAATTCACCTGAATTTTAAGCAAGCTATAATATAATGTAGAGAGTGTTTTGTTTTTTATAGCAAGAATTACATCAGATTTTTACATACAATTGTCTGAAAGAAATATGTGAAATTGACTCAATGTCATGGATTCAAGGGCTTGTCACAAACTGCATGGCTATCTTTCATATTATTGCTTTTTAGAAATTATTTTCTGCAAATGTAACACTATAGTCTTAACAAATAAAGAAGGAATAGCTACTAAAATGTTTTCAAAAACCTGCATACATTTTTATAAGTATGAAAATTACTTCAACATCAAGAAGCAGTAATCTTCAGGATTCTACAAAAGTGATCTGCTTCAAATACTCTGTAAAACGAATTTTTGTCTTTTAGGAACAATTCCAGTTGTTTGTGTGAGAAAAGCAGTGAATTCTGAGAAAAAGGCTCAACTGATTGCATTGCAATCTTAAAACATGCTTTCTTTTAAAAAAAGCCCTCTTCAGTGCAGTGGACCTTCAGAATCTACAATACATGCATTGTATTAAAATTGGAAAGTTTTAAAGCTGCTACAACACTTTGTATTTTAAACTTAATGCTAGCTTTTTTAAAAACTTTAACATCATTTTGTTTAGTTAAAACAGGTGCTTTGAAGTTTTGGTAACACAAGTTTACATTCTGCGATCAATTTTATATTGCACATAACAACATCTCTCTGTTAGCAAGCAAGGTCCATGGTATTTCAGTTATTGAATAAAAAGGTTTCTCTACTTAGAAGAGGGTTCACACTGAATTCTCTTGCTCTCATGATGAAATGTGTTTTGTGATATGATTGTACTTTATAACATGATGACATGATGAATGTACTTAAGATTGTGATTGTATT